>VXBL01002240.1:83728-141634 GCA_013400195.1 Aramus guarauna
TTTCATTTCAGGCACAGCACTGTCATTTTGCAGAGGAGTAAAATTCATGCCAATAAGATTAAAGGCTGTTTAGACTACCATCATTTATGGTCCATGGAGAACCTGAAAACAATATATTCTACTGGTGATACCTGCATAACCGGGATAAAAATACTAGTAACATCTTGTTTTCCTGAAATGGTTGTAGTTACCCATGCCTACAGGCAGTAAATAAAGCCAAGTAGCACAAAGGAGAACTGACATCAGGATCACAAATAAGAATGTCTGCTTTCAGTATGAAAATGCCTGATCTAAGAAGCTTGAAAATAAAAAAAAACAAAACATAATTTAGATTTGTTTACATTTCCTCCTAAAATGAAATAACTTTACACAGCTGCCTTGCCAAAACAAAATGATGTGTTTGAAGCTAAACTAAAGAAATGTATCATCTGAGTTACTGACCTTCTACTAGTTGAAAATACTTATTGCATGGGGAGCACCAAGGGTTACTTATTACACTCCCCACTTTCATTCAGACATTACTCAGTGGTAAGTAGAATGCGGCCTCACAGGTTTGCAATGCTCCCAAGAACCATCTGAATGAAAATCTCTTTCTGTTGCTTTTATTTTTTTTTTTTAGTCTATGAAAAATTCAGTTCATTAAGGGTTGAATGTAATTTGACATAGGGATTTAAAAGAATCTCAGGAACCTCATGAAGTTCAACAAAAGCAAATGGAATCTCCAACCTCTGGAACTGAAAACCCCCAGGCACCAACAGAGGCTGGGAACCAACAGTGGGAAAGCAGCTTTGCAGAGAAGGATGCAGGGTCTCTGGAGGGCAACAAGTTGACCAAGAGCCAGCATGCACCCCTGCATCAAAGCAGCCTCCAGGGCTGCATCAGCACGTCTGTCCAGGGAAGTAATTCTTCCCATCAATTTGGCACTTATGAAACTGTATCTAGAGTACCGCATCTAGTTTTGGGCTTCCCAGTACAAGGACATAGATGTACTGGATTCGGAGAAAAGAGGAAAACTGTAGGACAGAATCCATCTCACTTTTCCTATCCTGAAAGTCAGTGTGGAATTCAGGTGTCCACCACATTTCATATGAAGCTTACCTAGTTCTTTTTCAAAAGAGTTTTCTAGCTGCTAAGGCTTGGGCTTTTTTGAAGGAAACACAGTGCTCTACCCAGTTTGGTTTATCTTGAAGAACTAATCATACTAGAAATGACATTCATTGTCAATGTGCCAGCTCATGACGAAGTTCAGAATTTCTTGCCTTCATTGCTGTTTTGTGTCCTTTGCTTTGGCCGATTCATTGCACACTGGCAATCTATTTACTATCACAGAGTCCTTCAGTTCTAACAGCTGTTGTCCTGTTTCTTCAAGTTACTTCTATTCTGGACTTAACTCTTCAGCTTCTCTAAATAGAGATAATACCAGTAGATGACAAAAGCTATGTGATTACGGTGAAGGCGGACTATCTAGGTTTTTTTCCTCCCTCTTCCTTTCACTGCTGAAGACTTTCACCCACCAGTTATGTGTGCAAAGACTGACATTTCCATAAGCTAATCAGAATATGCATAAGGAGATTCAGAAGATATTCTTCCCTTTACAAATGTTTAAGTGACATAGTCACATTGGGGTGTTTTACTCTAGGAAACAGAAGAGTCCCTGAAAAAGTAGTTTATTTCTCATACTCTGAAATGTTATAATAATTATTTTCTGCTTAAAAGTATTCAAGAGGAATTCTTGCTGTTGTAGGGTGAAGTCAGTTGTTAATTATTTACATTTTCTCCTTTATTCAGCTATTCTTTCTACATAATTAAAAATTCCTTCCCATCCAACAAGAAGTCTGCATTCCAGCTGAGTTTGAGTCTCCTAGAGGGAAAGGGTTTTTTTGTTATTGCTGGTTTTTAGTCCTCCCCTGCTGATATCCTGTCATCCAGTCAAAACAGAATGAATTTGCAAGAGGCTTCCAGCAGCAGAAAAATCTCTGAAGCTTTGCTGTAATATAATGCATACAACATACTAGAAAACAATTGAGCTCAGAGTGCTGGACTATAAAATCATAGTAACAAACTCGTATTAGTTTGACACACTAAGTCCAATATTGATTTGAAACAATTTCATGTAGTTCTTGTGCACTGTCAAAGTGGGAAGTGGATGTAATAAAGAGGCTAACACAATTAACTTACCTAAGTGAAGTAAATCATCACACAGAAGTTTTAAATGATTGATAAATATTTGGTCAGATTTCATCTTACTGTGATGAAAGCTTTGTCTGTTTTATCTGAGAATGTTGTGAAATGCCTAATAGCAATCAGGTATCTAAAATGACTTAGTAGCCAAACAAAGAATTTTTGAAAAAAACAAAACAAAACAAAACCCCCAAAAACCCAAACTTTTCTTAATTAGTTTAACTCACTAGATTGCCTGTGGACTGTCAGTGCTGATATGAGGAAACGGCAGTTTCACACACACAGGTAAATATGGATTTTTCTAGAAGTCATTGAAATGGAATCTGAAAATAGTCCACAGATATGTACAGCGTTGTCACTACTGAATCCTGTGGAAATCATCATGTAAATTTGCAGAGCACAGAAGAAAATCTAGATACCGGTTGGAATGCAGGATGGCAGGCTAATCTGAACAGTACCTGCATTTTAAAAGCAGTATAATTAAATTCATGAACACAGGTGAATGGATACACTTTTCTGTTGGATATTTTAGAATATAAATAAGGCAGTATGGCAACACCAGTCTGAACAGTAACGTGGGAGTCTCATATATACAGCAGACTTATGAATCCATCACGTTCCAGGGAATGTGGATCCAATACCATTGAGTAAATCTATTCCTTGTGATATTTTGATGGGGCTTTTTTTGGATCTTTTTTTGCTGCAATATTGTAGACCACAGTCAGAGATACCAAGATTTATTCTGATGGCTCCTACATGGAGTCTCTAGCAGAAAACAGCATTAGGAGGATGTTCTTAGAGAGCTGCTTCTGAATGGGCTGCCAGTCTGAGATAGCAGAAAGGACATACTCTTTATTATCTTATGTGTTATTTTGAGCCATTTTATTCAAATGAAAAGTTTGATGTCCAGTTTATTCTGTGTTACCTTTCTTTCTGTCTTCTTCCTGCCTTGCAAAGCTTCTTACACACTTCTCATCCTTTTTTTAAAGATTTGTGTTATGCTATACACAATCACTGTTGTGCTGAAAGTTTTACTAAAAAAGTAAGATTTTTGTGGTTTATGGCCAGTTCAGACAACTAACCCGTTACACTACATAGTAATTTTAAATTGCTTTATACAACCAAAACATTTGGAATGCACAAATGCTTTCCAAATATTAAGTAGTTATCAATTTATTTTTTAGGAGTTATCAATTTATTTTTTCTGCCCCTGTTAGACTGTAAGCTTGAAATTGTATGTTACAGAGCCAAACATGTTGAGGGTATTAGACAAAAGCAACAGGCCAAGTTCAGACAGATGACGCTCAGGCAGGTTGTTGTGTATGGTTCGGTAAGCTTTTACTGTCTAATACTTAAAATATATCATTTGGCAATACTACTCTATTAATTTTTTTACAAATGTGAAATTGTTCTTCTCTCTGTGGGGACCAGATAAGCATAGTTATTGGGATAGCTACAATAGAGTTCATGATTACAAGTTAATGATTAAGAAATATAGAGGTTCTGCTAATCTAAATTACAGCTTATCTGTTATGCAAACCTGGTGTCAGTTACATGAGAAGTTGTATCTTGAGCCACCTAATTTACTCCACTTTTTTGCAATGCTGGATTACTCTGAAATAGATATATTTTGCTGATGTCATATCTGGTCACAAGGTTGCAGGTTGAATACTATCATAAACAACTTAAATCCTCATTACCCTATTTTATTCGTGAACCATTCTTGATTTTTTTGAGTGAAATAGCCCCTGAAACTGTTGGATAACCCAGGGAAGAAATCTTTTTTTTTTTTTTTCTGTTGTGAAGTTCTAGCATGAACAAGCAACTCATTTAAATTATTTTTCAAGTAACTCAAGTACACCTTCATTTATCTGAGTTTTAATCTATAGAAGCCATGATTTTCAAACAGTTCATAATAGCATGGAAATTCACAAGGTGCTGTGTAATGTGTAATCATTTTTGCCTTAAAACTGATTTCTCTCAATATTGTTTTCTATAAATATTGCTTGATCTAATGGAACTTATTTTAGAGCTCTACTGGAACAAATCAATTACCTCTTGAAACATTTTCCAGTACTAAACTCATCAATTTTAGTTTCTAACAGAAAGATCGTTTTGCATAGTGCTCTAATAGTTTCTGAAGATTTCTGGAGTAACTATAGCAAAACTTACCTTTATAAAACAAATGATTTTTACTCTCCGGTGGGGTGTTGTTCTGCTAAAATAGTCAATTTGATAATAAGAGCTTCTCTTAGGAAATAAATTCTCAGTAACTTTGAAACATGTGAATTAAATTTGCTCTGTAAGGACTTGATTCACAAAAGTTTTATCTAATTGGTAAAATATGAACAATTAGGACCAACTTTTAATAAGATTACAGTTCCATTATGCCAGGAAACATTAATATTTAAATGCTCCTGAGCCTGAAGGATATTTTTTTGTTTAATTTTTTAAAATCTTTTTATATATATAACTGTGAAATACAGTATCAAAGAACACTGTCAGTTGTGTTTCTACCTATGGTATGCAGTTAAAAGCATCTTGGTACTTTTTTTCTGTAATCTACCTCGTCTCTATGTTTCTTGTTTTCTCATAAGTCACAATGATTTTTCTTTAGTCAATTTTCTCCTTTCATTGAGTATGTGTAGGACAGTAAGAACTTCTGATCCCAGCAACCCCCTATTCAGCTGCCTTTTAAACACCGAGGCACCTAAAGCTGACTAACTTCCCTTGGCATGCAATGATGTCAGTGCGTATCCATCATAGCCTGTGCTGTTGCATGTCTATAAGTATTAGCCTTCACAAGGCAAAGTACCCCAGCATGGCTCATACCTAAAGCCTACAGAGGTCTAGAAACTTAGAATGAAATTCATTTAACCTAATTTTTCAGCCTGTTTTGATGTGACTAGTTCCCCATATGCACTTTATGGGAAACACAGGTGAGTGTGAAAGGGTTCTGATGCTGAGGCACAAACAACTTTTTAAGCTTCCACCTTCTTTATGACTACTCTTCTTAGGTCTCTGGAGGATGTGTTCCTGCAGCTTTGAATGAAGTCAAGGGAGGATCTCCCAACACCAAGCTCACACCTTTGTGTGCTTCTCATACCTCCTTGTATGAATAAATTAATTTTTTTATTGTGCAGAACAAGAGATAAAATATTGCCTCTTATAATTACACAATTGGTGAAGCTGAAACATAGAACCCACGTGCTATTGAAGTGTTTGATTCCAAACAACGTGACTGATATTAAAGGAAAGATGCAAACAATTAGAACTAATTTAGAGCAAGCCATTGAGCTTGATTTCTTTGAAATTATATTTCTTGTTAAAAGTCAGCCTTAGCCTGTGATAACAGGAGATGGCAAAATAATTTTAATACTAGAAACTGTCAGAGAGAGACTGTCAAACAAAAAGAATTTTGTATGGCGGCAGTTGAATGTCTGAGGAAAAGCAATAAGATTCATATTGTCATTTTTCACAGGTGACTTGTTTATATTTTTCAGAGGGCTATTAGACTGTCTGAAGGGTTAATGGAGAATTGTGTCTTCATAATCTGTTCTTAAGGGGTACTTCATAACTACCAAATCTCTTAGTCACCTAATTGTCTTCTGGGTCTTGGCTCCCTGATTATCATCAATACTGTATACATTAGTTCAGCAGTAAGCAGTCTTTCAGACTGAAACATTTAGTTCCCCACAAAACAAAATCTACGTGCAGTTCTGGGGATAATTCAGCCCCAAAAACCTTCTCCAAAGATGTATATATGAGCCTGCATGAGCTCTGACTCCTGCATTACATTCTTCCAATCCACTCTCAATAGGCTTGCAGTCTCAAGAAACCTTACATGTCTCACCCAGACAGGTAATACATGCCTTCTGTTTCATGCTATAAAAATGTTGCTCTTGATAGGCTGAAACAAGATCCTCATTTTTTCAGACAATTTCAACTAGAAAATACAAGATATTAAAAACCAATTATATCTCTAAGCAACTGGGACACCACGTAGGTCCTTGAGGAGGAAGCCCAGGGCTAATGTGGATGCAGCCAGCTCATTTGAGCAGAGGAACACCCTGCGTGGACATGAGCCCTTCTGCACCATGTAGCATGGGGCCAGGGATCTCCCTGTGGTGAATGCATTTAGCAATGTGTGTACAGCCAAAGAAACTAAGCATTACTGATTATTCAAACAGCTGATGACAAACTCATAACTGTGTTAGTGGCAACAAACTACAAACAGCAGAACATCCCTCCCACCCTCCAGCACAAAATATGCATGCTTGGGTGCCACTCGTATTTCATGTGTTTTGTACCTTGCTGAGGTATCCAAACACCTTAGTGTGTGTCATTCCACAAAAAATGTTTAGACAAGTCTGATTGCCAGTCTTTGGCACACACTTCTGCATATACATTACTAAAGCAAAAATTAGCTTTACTGGGTCTCAGTGATTAACCATGTACTTAGGTGTTTTTTGCACTGGCTCCTAAAATGTGTTCAGAGTTTAAGTGAGCAAGACAATTTTGTATAAGCCTTCTTCACCATGACCTCTAAATAAAAATATCTACAGTCCAGCAACTTCAAAGACCATTAATCAGCCCCTTGGGTACATTGTACTTACCTACAATAAAATGGATGCCTTTTTGTTCTGAGGAAACCGTGTCCCCTCATAAACTACATATTGTTATATCCATCCTCAGCGTTCATTCATTTGCCAAAGGTCTACTGCTCCTGCAACCCTTGAACAGATTAAGAATTTTGCCACTGTTAGCAATGCACTGAATCAGGATGAGATTTTCTTTAATACAAATGTGTAAACCTAAGGTGAGCAGCTAAACACAGCTTTACAGCTCTGCAAACTTGGCTATGCTTTAGTGAAGGTCAGTTCATTCATAAGAGCTGTTCTCATAGTTTTGAGCAGCACATATAATCTTTCCTTCATCCCCTAGCATTTTCTTAAAACTACTAGGCATGCACAGTATTCTGTGTTATTTCTAAACAAAGTAGAATTCCATGATTCTTACAGTTTAATTAAAAGAAGAGATTTAAGTGAGTACCTAAGTTTATTGATTTCTAGGGGGTTTAAGTATGCACTTCAATTAGCATATAGGTAAATAGGCTGCTAAATCATAATCCTAGTTTGTTTGCTAAGAATTGCATTATCTGTCCTGTATTAGTCAGTCTAGGTCACCCACACTCAGCTCTCCTTTTGGATGTCTTCTTCATCTCACCTCTCTAATATTTGTTCTCTAGTTGTCTTCTAGTGACTTAGAAACTGCTTCTTTGTTTACTTTTAGAAAACAAGTCTTTTCATGATACAGATTCCCTATCTAAGCAGTCTTTCCATCACTAGCTGAAGATGAAACATCAACATCTGTATTTACTGATGAAGATGCTTCAAGTCTAAAGAGAATTGACTTGAATTTTTTTTATAATTACTGTGACCACCAGCAATATTAATTTGCAGACATCTTCAGTCTAATGATACCTTTTTGCTGCTGTGGTGAAGATAAAACATGAAACATTAAACACAAACATAAAAGATATTTCCTCACCTCTCTTCCAAAACCAATCTTAGAAAGAAATCATTCAGGAAAGTTCTTTAGAAGATACTTCATACCAATCTGTAATGCAATCTGCAAATAAACCCCATCGGTCCTTGCAATTTCATAACCAAGGACCTTAACAACAATTCTTAGGGACAGAGTGGGGACTTTCTTTCATTTACTACTTAGTTTTCCTTTGGCCCTTTTGGGTAAAATGAGGCAATATTCAGAGCCTGTCATCACTGCTCTTTATTTTATTTGATGATGACCTGTGTCTGCACAGAAGGCAGCAGAGACCCTTTGAGCTTGCCATCAAGGATACATAGGAATCCTGCACTGACTTACTCTACATGGATGATAGAAGCAAGCAAGACAATTAGACAATACCTGAGGACCACAGAGGCACAGCAGGGTGATGGACAAGCTGAAGGATTAAAGCTTTATGAGGATCCAGGGTAGAAACTAAGCTGAGAAGGTGCTGTCTGTCATAACTTGAGACAGACCTCGTATCATGATTCTGTATTGAGTCCTTTAACTCAGAACCGTGTCACCAGAAGGGTAAAGGGTTTGCCTTGTGCTGGTCATGGCAAGACACAACTGTGTTCCCCCTGCTGAAGCCTGGGCATTTTGTCTCTACAGGGTTTCCAGAGTAATTAGTAGGGAGAGGCAGAGACAAATGTGCAGACATACCCTCTTTTTCCATTATCACATAGTACTAATTTCCACAGGCTACTACTGGTCTGATTAACAGCTAATGCCAGTTTCCAATTGTTAGAATAATAGAACTGTTAATTTTGTAAATGCCTTAATACTCTACACATAACCTAATAATCGCAAGATTAAGAACTCCCTGATTACAATCTAAACTGGGACTAAGAAGAAAAAGGATGTTTTATAGCCAGTGGCTCATTACATTCCTCCTCAGCTTTTAAGGATTATTTATATGCCATTTGTATTGCAGTCACACGTAAAGGGCCACCACTGTACCTTCTCTTCACTGCGCTGTACTGAATCATACAATAATTGGCAGCCCTTTCTTTAACAATGTTAAGATAGGAAGCACATGCTCTCAAGTATTGCACAAATCACACCAGAGCAAACATTTTCAAATGAAAGCCTGAGAAATCAATGGGCTGTACCTCTCAAAGAGCAGGTACGTTATATATGCTATAGGTTTAACCTTGGCTCTCCAAGAGGTAGATTTGTGATTGCTTGGGATAGGCTAAATTCCCTTTAAGCACGCTGCCACATATTTCTATTTAAAAAAAAAAAAAAAGGCAATTTGATTTCCTACATTTTAGCTCATTCTTGTATCTGGAAAAAAAAAAAAAAGATGATACATAAGAAGCTCACAAGAAAATGAGGATGGAGAGGCTAAGATATACAGCATAAGAGGATCTGTACAAACACTAAACAACTAACCTCCCTTGTCTTATTTTGCTGTGTGTCTGATGTGTGTACATGGGTTTACGTATTTATCCTTTTCTTTTCCTGTTCGTCTCTTATTATCACTGATTCTCCCCAAAGTACATCTTCTTGTATCTGGCTTGTAGGCAGTACCTTGTCTTTCATCTTTATATAACCATTCTCCCCCTCAGTTTTCAACACAGCAGCCTGTTCTTCCTCTCAGCTCCCACATGGCAATCACCCCCTGTCACTACATAGATATGCTGTCCCTCAATTCACAGCACAAACATTTATCTAACTTTTCTTAAACGGAATATACCTGTTCTGCTTTTGCTCTGTGGGGTTCTACTTGTGGGAAAATGTGCTGGGACTTCTTATGTACCTAAGGGAGAGTAGCAAGTATTTTAAGCTATATTGTCTTATAATAATAATAAAAAAAATCAGAGACCTTATTTGTTTAGCGTATCATCACATAAACTCACTTTACTTATGGTTTGGAAGACATACCTCACCTTATTGTTTTAAGTTGGCACACTGTGAAATGTAGGTGGGGCTGACCAAATGTGGGCAGTAATTAGTGCTCTTTAAAACCTGTAATCACAATTTTCATTTTATCTTGTGCATAGCTGTGAGAGCATATGATAGCAGATGTATATGAGAGCATATATTCCCACTGGTAAGACCTGTGAATTTTTACATGCATGTTATCATCAGAAACAATCATAATACTATAACATGCAGCATACGTTTTAAAGGTCTATCTTTATCTTGTTTCCTCTTCTTCTTCACCCAGCTTTGTGCTTGTTTCATCCTTTCTCATCCAGAAGCTTTATGTCTCCTCTCTAGTTTTAGAATGAAAAAGTGTGAACACCACAAACTCTGCAGGGAGTTCAGGAAAATGGCTATTACAGCGTCATTTCCTGCAGTTTTCATGGCTTCTTACAGAGACAGAACCACAGAAAAGATGCTGAATCTAGTGCAATTCTTCCAGCTTTGCACTACAGTATGTGGCAGTGGGGAAGCTGAAGGACTCACTATGTATGTCCAGCAATGATGAAGCAATCCCTGTTTAATGAGAAAGGAGGAAAAAGCATTTTTTTATCCCAATGCCCAAGTATTCATCTTACTATGGAGTTCAGCTTTAGTTTGTTTAGGGACACTTCAGCTCCCTTGCAAAATACAACTATCGACTTCTAATAGCATTATTTTATCTCATAATCCTGCCTAAAGCACATATTTTACTATAGGTATTTTTTAAAAAACTACTCACACAACTGAAATGTAATTATTATTCTGATTTTTTCTTTCTTTCTAATCGACCTTTTCCCTTTCCTTCCATCTCCCTCTTGTTCCCTATTTCCTTTTGCCAATGGAAAGGGGAGAAAACAGAAATCAACAAAACTTGTGGGTATCTCTTGGGTTGAGATACCCACTGTTTGCTGGACTATTTCTGTATCCAGCGTCACCAGGGATCAGATAAAATATTGGATCCCTGGAAACCACAGTCTAGGAATTACATGTTTGAGGAACTAGTAGGCAGTAGGGTTATGCTCCTGCATGCTATCTGGCTATAAATGTAACGTAACTTCAGCAAGCCAGAGGAGAGTGTTGGTTATTCTGTAGTCCTGCTTCATTCTGGAATATGAAATAGCATAAGAAGACAATTTTCCTGCTAAGATTACGGGTGTTTGGGGAATATGCTGAGCTGCCCAAGGAACATGCAAATATTGCATAACTGGCTGTTCCTGGCAGGTATTTGTCAAGACAGAGGTTTTCTGCACTGGCTTAGCTTTGTTTTCTAAGGATACGGAACCCAGAAAATTCAGTGAGGCTCAATTCAAAATTACCTCCTCTAAAGTATGGAGCAAGTACTGGCAACCTGAGCACTTACATTTTGTTGTCTGAACTTTCAACATGTTTTTGGCAGTGCTGAGGTGGGGACCATCCCTTCTGCCTGAGAGGCTCTTCAGACTCTCTGGAGGATCGCTGCCAGCCTGCTGCTCTTGGTGAGCACGTCATATCCATCAGCTGCCTCCTGATCATGTGCAGTCACTGGCAGCTGTAGTCAAGACAAGAGAGCTCAAGTATGCTGAATTCCTTAAAATGTTATGAAATTAGACAGCTGGGTAGAGAGAAAGGGTGTCCGTGCTGAGGAAAAGGTTAAGAAGCTCATTCACCATTGGACATGAAAGAATCAATATAGGCAAGATGTGCTACCAACTGAACTCCATTCGTTCTGCTGCTCTGGGAACAATTTTTTCAGTATCTGTCTTAAGTGTGAGGGAACCTTCTGCATCTGATGATAAATTGTGTTTAATCACTTTTATATTATCACTGACTTTCACCTAGCTAAGTGACTATCATGGTATTGTGCAATGGATTTATCAATTCTGTATTCCCTTTTGCAGGTTTGATATAGTATTTTACTGAACCAAACCCTAGGTTCTTTACTACAAATGCAAATACAAGTAATTCCTGGCTGATACTTTTATTTTGCTTTTGAGGCATATTTTTTTGCACCTTTTGTTCCTCAAAGCATATTTTAAAAGCTCAGCTAACATGGGAAACAGGTAAAAATGTTGGAATTCCTCAATGGCTGCTACCTCCCAACTTCTTTTGTGTACCAGCAGCACATGTAATTCTCAAATCTAAAATATTGAATATGGAACTAATACTCCTCATAACATATGTAAGATATTTTACATAGCAAACTAATAATGCTAAAGGCCCTTATATATATAAGTACTTAAGAATAAAGAAAAGTGTCTTTTCTGAAAGATCGACTAACAAATTTTACATTGCTTCAGTTTTCAATAAAAGGATTTAGGCTGTTGCCAGACAGCAGTGGAAAGCCATGCTGACTTTAAGAAGGAAGCTTGAACAGAGGAAATATTCACATACTAACTTAAGAGAATCATAGTTAAACCATCTGAAACTAATCCATACACAGGATACTGAGGTTGCATGTTTTTCTCTGCTATGTGCAAGAAATAATAATTTATATTAAGTTCCTTGCCATCTTAAAATGATTGAGCCTCATGTTTTCTGCATGGTTTAGTACTTTCAAAGTGGGACAAGTAATTATCTCTTACATAATAAACCATCTGCATGGATATAATTAAACATTTGCTCAGTTTTATTTGATATTAAACCAGAAAAAGAATGTGGTTAAGTAGCATTTATCATGCAAAAGATGCCAAAATCAGCTGAAAACCCATCTATAACATCCTGGTTAGTTGCTAAGCTTTTGAAGGGGTCTTGAATAGATCTCAAATGTGATGCTGCATAACTCTGGTTGACATGGTAACGTGCATAGTAAGGAAAATCTCAGCTTTATTAGCAACTTCATTTTAATTCCCTCCCCTTTTCATATGCTTCCCTCAGTTTCTGAAGTAAATGTATCTTAAGAGTCTCTGATTGTAACTCGTAATTATTTGGCATAATTAAGATGGTGTGCTAGTCTTTTATTTTGTAGGCAGCAGAATAGTAACAGGTCTATGAGATAAATCCCTGGCAGCATTTTTTAATGACCATGTTAAATTTAGTGCTGTTCTGAGAGACATTATGCATATTTCTTGGTTAACAGGATGCTTACTATATTAGGACTAATCTGGCAGCACTCTGCCAGAGGAAACAGGCAGAAAAGAAGATATTTTCTCAGTATAGCTACCCTAACAAGCATATGAGCTGTTAAGGGTCAATGACTAGAGCTGTAAGTCCTGAAGACTCTTGCTGAAGCATACAAGACCAGAAGAGCCAAATCTTGAGAACACAGGCTGAAGGAATGATAGCAGGGTAAAAAAGGACCCTGTAAGACAGCGGCAAGAGCAAGTTTGCAAGAACTGAGACATAGTAATCGCTTTTGGGATATTTGGATAGAACTGAAGCATCATAGATGACCATGACAAAACTGTAGGTCTTAAAGTGATATAAACACATCTTTAGATTGTTTTAAAACAATTGTCTCCAAAAGCTTTATTTCTTCTTCAAAGTAAGCCATACTTTGTTTTCAATAAGGATTCTCATCTTTACACATTCCTTTTTTATCTTCTGTGCATGGCATAGGGGAGACCTTAATGGTCTCTACAACTCCCTGAAAGGAGGTTGTAGCCAGGTGTGTTCGTCTCTTCTCCCAAGTAACAAGCAATAGGACAAGAGGAAATGGCCTCAAGTTGTGTCATGGGAGGTTTAGATTGGATATTAGGAAAAATTTCTTCACCAAAAGGTTTATTAATCATTGGAACAGGCTGCCCAGGGAAGTGGTTGATTCACCATCCCTGGAGGTATTTAAAAGCCGTGTAGATGTGGTGCTTAGGGACATGGTTTAGTGGTGGACTTGGCAGTGTTAGGTTAACAGTTGGACTTGATCTTAAAGGTCTTTTCCAACCAAAATGATTCTGTGATTCTCTGATTTTATGAGAGCACTACAGATTGGTGTATGGTGTGGGATGTGTCTGGCACCTTATAGCATGTGACTGAGACGAGGGAGGGAGGGAGGAAGGAATGGAACTGCAGAGCTAGGATATCATCTGAGGAACATGATAGAGCAGGAAAGCAAAGTGCTGTGCTGCATGAATGTATGGAGTACAGACAGAACTGAAGAGGAGAGGCAGGATCTGTTTCACTGTGCGGCACTTGGCAGGTCTACTGGATACAGAATCCCCAAAGCACTCAAACTCATGCAAACTTTTGGATAAGTCATGGATGATAAATAGAGTAATTCAGCTCCGAGGCTGATTGAGGGATAGGAGAACAGCAAGATTTTACAGACGATAAATAAAGGCAAACTCAGAGTGACAAAAAAACCCCCAAAACACTTAGCTGAAGCTTTCCCTGCAACTGTGACATTGGTCACTCTTCAACCTCCAAAATAACTTAACACTTGAAAAAGTAAGATGTTATCATCACACTAGGCAGCAGTGTTATGGAGTGAGAAATGAGTGTTTAAGTTTGTCACCTCACTTTACAGGGGAGCCTTGATTTACCATGGAAATGCTGACATCACTGCGAGAGGTCTGTGACAAAGGAAGTCTAATCAAGAAATTAGAAATACTTGAAAAGAAACTTGACAAATGAAAGAACAGAAAAAATCTTCCTCTTCTCTGATAACTGTGTAATTAACAAGATTGAAAAATGGTTAAAACTAGCTTCCATGAGAGCTTCTGGGTCCATGGTAGCTCCACACATCTAGTTAACATCTGATTCCTTCCACAATGGCATTCCGGAGAATCAAATGACCCAGCTATTTTTTTAAGCTGACAAGTGGGTTTTCTGTTCTTCAGATAATTCTAAATTTAATAATCCTGATAAAATTAAACTGAGGAAACAAAACAAGAATAATTGTTCAGAGGCAGTATCCCCTAGGCCTACATCATCCAGAAGGGAAGATAGAAAAGAGAAATTTTAATGTCACTATCTAGTGCAATATCATCAATTAATTGTTAACCTTAAAAAAAATGCTGGTTTTCCACATGGATTTGGTTTACTGAAGCTTCACAAACTTAAACCATACATGATTTAAGGTCCTTTATTTTAAAGCTATAAAGAGGTGTAATTCTCTTTATGTAAAACAGCCCTTCATAGATTTTTCAAGGGATTTGTTACACTAAACTTTCCTATACTAAAGCAAAATTAATTAGTTCTTCAAAACAGAAGACTCTGAATTGCACTTTCATGGCAAATTAGTTTTCGCTTTGTTAGCATCTAAGAGCATGTGGATTAACTTGCTTAATACTACTTTCCTTCCTATCAACAATGGTTTGAATGTAATCTTAAGATTTGTATTTGAGTTCTTTCTGGCTATTAACGGTAACAGCTTCTTTTTATCAAAATTCATGTTTCAGGCTATATATGAATATATTTCATGTTGAGTGAATCTAAACTTTCAAAATATAACAACATGGTCAAGCAGAAAAAGAGTTATCTGGTGATGCAAAACTGCCGGCTACCTTATTCTCTTCTTGGCCTCATTAGTTTCCCCACATAAGCATAGTTACTTTATAAATAATGATGGCTTTATTTCTAATTGAAGGACTCAGCTGACAATCCACAGAGTTTTACAGTTACAGAAAACATCTACCCCAGCCTAGAGCTTTTGCCTTACCTTTTCTAACAAGTAACGCTAAATAGCAGCTCTTAAATATATTTAATTTTGAATCATTCCAGATCATTGTAATTTAGACTAGCTGAAGAGTTTTCAAGGCCAACTGTTTAATGAACTTTGAGGTAATTCTAGCTTGGTGCAGTAGAACTGCAGGTACCTGGAACTATCGAGAAAGGTGTTGTGTTGGGTAGATTTCAGTTTTGTATTTAGGCTTCTGAAGTCTGAATACAGTTTTAGGCATTTAAGTTCTTTCTTTGGGGGAAGGGGAGAAGACTATCAGTTATGATTTGCCTTCTCCATGTATAGAATCATAGAATCATAGAATAGTTTGGGTTGGAAGGGACCTAAAAGATCATCTAGTTCCAACCCCCCTGCCATGGGCAGGGACACCCTCCAATAGACCAGCTTGCCCAAAGCCCCATCCAACCTGGCCTTGAACACTTCCAGGGGCATCCACAGCTTCTCTGGGCAACCTATTCCAGTACCTCACCACCCTCACAGTAAATAATTTTTCCCTTATATCTAATCTAAATCTACCCTCTTTCAGTTTAAATCCATTACCCATTGCCCTATCACTACATGCCCTTGTAAACAGTCCCTCTCCAGCTTTTTTGTAGGCCCCCTTCGGGTACTGGAAGGCTGCTATAAGGTCTCCCCAGAGCCTTCTCTTCTCCAGGCTGAACAACGCCAACTCTCTCAGCCTGTCCTCATAGGAGAGGTGCTCCAGCCCTCTGATCAACTTCATGGCCCTCCTCTGGACTCGCTCCAACAGCTCCATGTCTTTCTTTTACTGGGGGCCCCAGAGCTGGATGCACTATTGCAGGTGGGGTATCATGAGAGCAGAGTAGAGGGACAGCATCACCTCCCTCGACCTGCTGGTCATGCTTCTTTTGATGCAGCCCAGGATAGAAGTGGCTTTCTGGGCTGTGAGTGCACATTGCTGGCTCATGTTGAGCTTTTCATTAACCAACACCCCCAAGTCCTTCTCCTCAGGACTGCTCTCAATCCATTCTCTGCCCAGCCTGTAGTGCTAGTAGTGTGTGTAGTAGTTTACTAGCTGTTTAGTTTATCTCAAAGAGATTCTCTAACTTACATACTTTTTCCTCTGTGTATAGTATTTTGGTTTTCTATGCATCCCTGACACAATCTGTGATGACTATGGGAATGTTATACTTTGATGTGATTTTACCTTAAGCCATGTTACTACAAGAGGCACTCTTACAGTATCATTGCTAATTAAAACACTCCACTCTATCAGACATAAAAATATTACTGCCTGTATACTCAGCTTCATTTTTCTTTAACAATAAGGTATTTAGGACTGATATCTGTGATCATTTTGCTTATTTTTTACTTGATGAACTTTACAGCTGTGCACAACCTTCTGGTAACTGAGCATACCTGAATTAGCATCAACAGAGACATTACTAAAGAGTGTTTCTCTACACCTTATACTTCCAATAATCTGGAGATAAAATTGTTTGCTGCTCAGCATCTTAAAGTAATACTTACTGTTTATCTGCGCACTAATAGTATTAGACAGTCACACTGAAATCTTTAAGATTACCATGAAGTTGAATCTCCCCTGAATTAATAAAAATTGGACTTTCAACCATAATGTAGATGAATCTTTAATTAAATATCATGGAATCAATTTTACCTGCTGTTGCACTTAGCCATAGGGTGGCTGACTGGAAGGACCATCAGTAAAGGAACCTTTTCAGACAGCATAAGCAGTAGGATAGGATTCCTCCATAGTGCACAACCTGCATGAGGAGAGAAGTGGTAACAGTTGGTGCCTTACAGCCCCAACCCGTGAAGGAACTGCAGGAGAGGATGGCATCCAAATCCTCACTTGGAAAAAGTACATGCTGTCCAAAGGACCTGATTCTGGTTGTAACAGGAGGTGTGGAACCTAGCAGACGCTGCTTGACAACCTCATATGGCCAGTGCATCACAAAAAATGGCATCTAGAAGGTGAAAAAAATACAATTTCACCCTCTGAATTCTTTTGGGAAGCAGGTCCTTTTTAAAAATAATGTTTGTAAAAATTGTGTCTCAACCCTAGCCCCTCTAACTTATTTTTAAAACACTGGTAAGTGAAACTACCACATATGCTGTTCTTATGTTGTTCAAAAAACTGTGTACAATTTGTGCATTTATATTCATAAAACATTCCAGCTTTCTCTCAAAATGGAAAGACTGCCCCAAATCCTCAGCTTAGAGAATGTGAATACTACTGAGATTCAGCTGAGGTTATTGTGAACATACATATTCTAAATTATTTAAAATGCTTTTGCCAAAGGTTAGCAGTCAGCAAAGAATATCAATTTACTTTAATTAGTTTGAACCAAGGATGAGCGAAAAATCAGATCCTGCACTTCAGAATTATTCTAATTCAGCTTCTTGGCAACCTGGAAAGCAGAAAGATTATAGTAACAGTTTACTGAGATATGTATCTTGCTATACTACATGTTGATGGAGAATATTTTGGAGATGGTTAGAACTGTTTCACAGGTAGGATTTGGCCTGCCACTGATATAGTTCATTTATAATTCATAATCACAAATGACATGGTTTTAGGTTGAATTTGTTAACCAATATGGGCAAGGAAATCTGCAGACAAACTGCTCTTTAAACATGCTCTTAATAATATCTGTAGTAATAGTATCTGAAACATCTTAACAATCTCTGAAAGAAAAAAAATTAAGAGACAAGTCTGACAAACCATGCTGGAGATCTTTTGTTGATATAGTTAAAATATCCATGGAGTATCAGAAATTGAAATACCATAATATTCCAATACAAAATGTTTTCACTTTGCAATGCAATCTCTTTCCAGTGGACAAGCATGTAGAAGTAATTTTAACCATGATTTATCCAATAACCAGCATGTAATTGTATCTGCTTTATGCAAAGACAGTGAAGTCTTGGTCTATAGTCTGCCTTTAAAAGGATAAATTTCTTGAAGTCAGTTACAAGCAAATAAACAAGACAAAAGAAGAGTCTTTAACTGTGAATGATTTTACCAGATTCAAAAATCCAGTTGTGCAGTTACAGAGGATATTGTTTTTTGTTAAAAATATCCTCACTGGAGAGAAGTACGGAAGGACAGATAATATAGCAAAACCTCTTTATTTACTCATTATTGTAAGTCTGGACAAGTGAAATATCAACAACAGACATACGAGAAATCATCAGTGTGAAATTTTACAGTGGGAAATACTATGGACAAAGAGGAATTAAAAAATATATTGCAAACAAAATTAATCCTAGCAAAATCATAGGTCTGTTATTAGAAGCAAACAGTTGAAATTGCCAATAACAGTGCAGATCAGACAGAAGTACTCAACGAATATTTCTCCATAATGCAGTCCCATCCCAGTCATGAATGCCATATGTTTTTGCCTAAAATAATATGCAAAAAATTTTTAATACTTGGGGAGCTTACCTCTAAAAAGAATGTATGACTTCGCTGCCTGAGCAATTAATGTTGCTATTTAAGAAATTAAAGAATATTGAAGAAGTATTAAAAACCTGGATAAAGCCAGAGTTAAACTAGGATTTGGACAACACAAAAAAAAGTATGACCTTAATTATATAATTCTATCTATGGTGGAATCAGTAGCAGGTAAAATAACTGAAGGCCTGAAACATGATGTAATCAATACAGAAAATGATTGTATAATTAGTGCCAATGAGCACGTCAAATTGGGTGGATTTCTGGGTGAGGTTGCGAAATATGATTGATAAAGGTGACTGCATCGACATATGCTTCTGTAAAGCAAGAGACATACAGCAGTACATCAATCTAATTAAGTGATTAGCATATACAAAATCACTGTAACACAGAATAATTAATTAAAAACCAGCTAAATGATAGATCTCCAAAAGTAACTACAAACAGCTAATCACTACCCCTCGAGTTCTGTTCTGTTTCATATGTCAGTTTTTCCCCATCGTGTTTCTGGTGGCCAGTGCCAGGACTCAGCCGCCCCACCCCAGGCCTCTGCAGCGCCCAGCTGGCTGGTACAGCTCCAGTTGCTCAGATCCCAGCTGGGAGCTGGCACAGGCTGTTTGCTGAAACGGGCACATGCGACCGTGCTAGCACCAGTTCCCTTGGCCTGGTTTGGCATCCTGAGAGCTGAGTGCTTCTCTGACATGAAGTGGAATGAGCTCTAAACACACCCTTGGCACCGCTGCCTTGGGGGATTGAGCTCCACATTTTAGAAAATGCTGTCCTCCACTACTACATAAATTTATGAGTGATCTGAAGGAATATTTAACAGCATTAGTGCTAAAATTTGCAGATGACATACAATGCATAAAGCACTAAATAATGCAAAGAAAAAACAGTTTTACTGTAGGGAAATTGACATCCTTTAGTAAGCCAGGATCATTTGAACATGCTTTTTGAGACAGCTGAATGCAAGGTCATTCAGCAGGAACAAAGAATGTAGGTCACGTTTAGAAGACTGGAGACTGTGTCCTGGAAAGCAGTGACTCTGAAAAGGATTTAGGGGTCACAGTGGTTAGCAAACTACAGAGAAGCTCCCAGAACAATGTTCCAAGGCATTGGTACAGCCTTCAGATACAGGAGGGTTGGGTGGTGACATAACTGTATCCATTCTACTGTACACTTTTGACAAAGGTGCTTAAAAATTAGAAATGTTCAGAAAAGCACTGTTGGAATACCGTTAGATCTGAAAAACCTGATTAACAATAACAGAGATGAGTAACAAGTTAGTTACTTTATCCAACGTGGGATTAAGAAGCGACTGTATTCTGGTTTGTAAGGATGTGTTAGAGAGGGCGCAGGAAACACAATATTCCAAAGACTATCCAAGAAGGAAAGACAATTTTGTCTTAGACAAAACAGTACGCTCTTTTAACAGGGCAACTACAAAACTGTTGAAACAAGTTACACAAGCTTTGTTTCTATTTAGAATTGCATTGCTTTAAGTTGCGGACCAACATATGGAAAAGGTGAAGGAAAAGCATCTTTTAAAGTACTTTAAAAAGAAAAGCACTGCAAGTGTGCAGGACAAAGGCAAATAGACTGTACGGTATTGTGTCTGTAAATGAACAAAGTAACACATTTTAAAAGATACTTTCCTATTTTGCATTGATTTATACTGTATTCCTTTCTTTTGACCTTTATTTTTTTTAACATAATCAGAGTGAAGATCTTTCTTGAACATCTGTGAAATATTTTGCACACATAGGCTAGACGTAAATAATACATGTCTGAGAGATGTAAACACCAATGGGAGAAATAAATTATGTACGTGAACACAGGGCTCTACAGCTCAAGTAATGAGCTGAAACATAAGAAACTTCCATTAACCTGATCGTCAGAAAAAAATTCCTTATAATTGGAGGAATTCAACTTGGAAGACATGTCTCCTTTGGGAAGTAGAAGCCCCGTTACCTGAGACATCTAAAATGAACTGGACAGAATAGCTCTGAAGAATGTTAAAGAACAATCCTTTGTCAGGACCATGATAGTCTTTTCCATCTCTAATCTTTGCTATCTCCTGTTTTCTCTTACAATTTAAGACTGTAATCAATATTTTATTTGATTGTTTACCTACAAAAGAAGTCGTTTAAAGAATAGAATTTTATTGCAAGATTACCAGAATCCTTTTAAACTTAGTTTCAATTCACCCATCAAGTGTACCAACATTACCGATATCACATATCTGTCGTGTCTAAACACAGACTGGGAGATGTTCAACAATAGACTAAAAACCAATATAGCTGGTGAAATACTCAATGAGGAAGTGCTCAGTTTTAGGAACTTGCCTCTGAAAAATGACAGTCTTTAATAAAGTGCCTCAGCACCCCATTGACCACAGGAGAAGAATTGTCTTAGAACAAGATCTACAAAAACTAAGCTAGGCAGTAAGAGTGCGCTGAGGACAGTGGTACACTGAATTCTGAATCGCCTTGGTGTTTAGGTATTTTAATGCTATTACTCCTTTGGGCAGAGGTTTTCCTGAAGGTTTTGGGTGCTCATTTCTCTTTCAAAAAGAAAGGAAACAAGTGTAGCCAGGACTCCTGTCTCTGCTCTATACTTTAGTGATTAAAGAACTCCTCCAGGATGATGAAGACACAGTAACAATTAATTTTTCTCCTTCAGGGAATCTCCTGTCTCCTAAGAGCCTATCTGTGGACTATTCTAGGGGACTAGAAAAGAAGGGAAATGCTCCATCCCCTTCTTTTGAGCTTCTTAGAGTTTTCGTAGACTGAAGGCTTCGTTTGCCTTCAGTCAGATTAAGCAGGAGCCTCTATTATGATTAGAGGTCTATCACTGGGAGCAGGGCACCCTGGGCTTAAGTCCCTGCTCCACTGATTGTTTCTGGATTTATGGATATAAAACACATAAATGGTCCATAATACAGACACACAAAGCCATCTTTTGTCCTTCCCAACCGAGTGCCATAACCACGAGGTTACAGACTAATTCCCTCTCTCTGATCTAATGCATTTTTAATTCTTTCAGAGTACAAAGTGGAGCAGCTTCAACAGAAGGGACAGACTGTGTTTTCTTCCCTTCCACGTCCCCCTGGACTGCGGGCTGTTTACCTGACAAGTAGAGGAGAGCTGAAGTCTTTGTGGCTCAAAGGAAAGCAAACCACGTCCTTCACCTCCAGAATGTTTTAACCACTGAGATTTTTATATTAAAATGAAAAATAACCAAGCCTTTGAGAAGAAAGCATCGTTTATGGCTGAATTTTTGTGTGGAGGTTGACTTAGCAAACGTGCTCCGAGACCTAAGGGGCTCGGGCATAAGAGAAGCGACTCAGTCAGACAAACCCTGAGATGCCTTTAGGCAAATCCATCTTCTGGGAAATTTAAGCACAAAAACTGTAGCATCTATGGAGGTTAGTCACCTCCAAGGTCAGCTGTAACAAAGCGAGTGATGTGAGGAAGCCTGACTCCTGTTTCAGTACCTGAATGCCACATCAATCCACCTTCAGCACTCCATCCCTGTCACAGGGATTTGGTGATTGGGCTCTCAGCACTTCGACACCAGGCAAACCTCACGGAAATGCCAAGCGACGCGTTTGGTAAAAACACTTCTAAAGGTGTTTTTTGGACGCCAGGCTAGGGCCTCGCAGGGCCGGCAGCTGCCCCTCTCCAGGCACGGCCCTGCCCCGTGAGCAGGCAGGCCCCCGTCGGGCACAGCTCACCGGCGGGGCGGAGGGAGGCGGCGGGCAGGCAGCGATCGGCGGTGTGGCCAGAAATTACCTCAAGGAGAGCCCAGTGAGATCGTAACTGATCGTCCCAGCGCGGCCTCTCCTCCGCGCCCCCCCCCTCCTGGGGCTGACGGGGAGGGCGCAGGCGGGCAGCGGGGTCCCCCCGCACCCACAGCCCCGCGGGCAGGCCGCGCTACCGGCCCCGGCGATCGCCCCGCAGCGCCGAGGGACGAGAGGGCCCGCAAAGGGAGAAAGAGAGGGGGAGACAGCGGCGGCGGCGGCGCCGCCCTCTGGAGAGAGCGCCAGGGAGAGGCTGGTGTGAAGAGCCGCATTTCAATGAGGGCCGGGCTAATGCAAATCACTGCAATCGGCAGCAGCAGAAGAAAGGCGAAGCAGCTGCAGCCCGGGCTCCCCAGCAGCGCGCGCCAGCCAGGGGAGGCGTAACAAAGGCAGCGGGGCCGCTTTCTGCGGCAACTACTGCGATTAAAGCCNGCTTCCCAATTCTGAGCCGCCGATTTCCCTCCGCGCCCCGCCGGCAGCAGGTCTGAGGGAGAAGGTGGTCACCAGGCAGCGGAGAACAGGTGAGCGCCGGGGCCGTCTCTCTCCTGCGCGGGGGCTGCGGAGTGCGGGGCCTCCGGGGCGCGGCCGTTGGGCTGCCGCCGCGGCGCGGTGCACCTGTGCCCATTGTGTGGGGCGGCGGCCGCCGAGCGCCGCGGCGCTTTCCCCGGGCGGCGTGTGGCCGGTGCGTGGGCCGGCTGCGGGAGCGTGAGGCGTGAGGCGCGGAGGGCGTTCGCCTGCCGCCGCAGCGGGCTGGCTGTCCCCTGGCAGCCCCGGGGAGCGCGGTAGGTGCTTCCCCCGTGCGCCCGGAGGCGAGCGCGGCTCGGTTTTGTCACCGTGCCCGCGGCGGGGCTGAAGCGGTTGATGCCACCTTCCGCGGGCTGGGTGTGTTTCAAACGCGTTTGTCCTACCCCAGCAGAACAAACCCCGCTTTTCTTGGAGCCGCTGCTGCATGTATCCACGTTTTATTCCCCCTCAGTGACTTAGGAGTCAGTCTGCTGCTTAGATCTTGAGATCCTCAAGGATCTTCGCTGGGTCCCAGCTGCATGATGCATTTTATTATTTTTTTTTTTCAGCATGTATGATTGTTTTATGTAATTGCTCACCCACACCTGCATTATAAATAATTCTTTAACAGATGTACAGGGTGTGAAGTGTCGGGCATGGTGGTTTTCCAGGGGTGTGTCCTTCCATTTTTCCCTATCTGTATGTATACACGTATATATTTACACACACACACACACAAACATCTGATCAGATCAAATTGTTTAGGATTTCTTTGTCAGCTCTGACCTTGTGGTTTGAACATGCTTGTCTGTAAATAGCAGGACTACGGTGTTCCAGGGGAGCTCTATTTCTGTTGTAAAGGGCGTAACTGGGAATTACAGCCATTATTGATTAAAGCATAAGTGTGCGGAAGAAAGGGCAGCGACTTGCACTTCTTCCTCCCCCCAGTAAAAATTAGTAAAGCTGAAAGTCTCTTAAAAAAGTATATCTTCATATAAACTTATTTTTCCTTTTTTTTGTGTGCGTGCGTTTGAGATGGTTTGAGCAAATGAAACAGCAGACCTAAGAAAAATCCCTTTTTCTTTGGCACAGGCATCGCTTTTGAGATACAGTTTCTGAATTGCGAGTTCTGGGATTGTTTAAATCTGAATAACAGGTTCTCATTGGAATTAGAAATGGAGTAAAACAACTGACATAATTTTTTTAACATGGAAACGTTGGTGGTATAATCTTGATCTTAAGCTGTGGGCACTAAGTGATAGTTTGTATTTAATCTATAGAGAAGTGTCACTGAAATGCCACAGCAAATGTTCTCGTTCATTTCACTGAAGTGGGCTGTATATATACTGAGGAGGGTATATTAGTCTTTTTCTTTTACATGTATGTATACACATACACACACACATATACTGCAGCATGTATGTATGTTTGGTACCTTTAAAGTATTTACAAATATAAACCTTGCATATATACATAAGCACATGATCCTGTGCCAATGTAACAAAGTAAGTTGTGAGCTGTAACCAAAGCAGGGTAAATAATTTCCACCAAAGCCCCGTGCTTGCAGCGGTTACCCTGAGGTGCTTCTTCTGGTCAGGCTCGTGAACTGCTCTGAGAAGTTGCACAACCCCTACAGCTTTGCAGCATCACGGTCCAGCTGTATAATCGTTGGTTTAATACGAACTTTGGTAAGGTAAAGAGCATCCATAAGTCTTTTTGTATTTCCTCTTAGTGTTTTACAGCTGGTTTGAATAATTTTTTTTTTCTTAATGGTCATGCAATTATGAGTGTTTGAAGCAAAACTTGTGCTTGCTATTTTTTTTCTTTTTATTGGAAATCAATGAGAGAGACCACTTCTAAATTAGGTCTGTGTATCTGTGCTATAAATAAATTTACTGTGCTTTGCTATTCTGCAGACAACTGCAAATCTAGGTGGCTCTTAAATTAAAAGAAATGTGTTTTGAACCTATCTAGGTGGCTCTTGAATTTAAAAAAATGTGTTTTGAGCCTAATGATCTTTCGGTAATTCTAATTTTTTTCTTGCATTTTGTTTCTTTTATTTGTGAAGATTAATGTGCAATTTGTAGTATTTCATCTTGTGCTATCCGCAAAAAGGAGCGGAAGTACCTACCTCTTTGATTTCATTTCAAAACATGTGAATTTCCATTTGTATGAACTATAACGAACAACTGGAATCATTGTGGTCAGAGCTGATGGGTTTTTGTCACTGTCAAACATGGGAGATGCCAGTCACTAATTTGCCCATCGACAGTGAATTTATGACTTCTTCAGTGATAGTTTTGTAGGCAACAGAAGCCGTCAGCCATAGTCAATTTGAATATTGAGCCTAGGATATTAACAAGACCTCTTGCAAATTTTATAAAGCACTGAAGTAGCTTGCTCACTGAAAAATACTAGTTTTCCGTCTCCCTCTAATCTTTTTTTTTTTTTTAATTACATGACATTTGAGTGCTTCCGTTGGTTCAGAGTACGCGAAGTATTTGCACAAATACAACAGAAGTAATTTATTACAAAGCTGCGGCTGTAGAGACACCCATGGTTGGAATACACAAGGACTTTTCAACAGTGAGCTTGACCCGCTAAGTCCACGTACTGGCGGTGGTAGTCCTGATTCTCATCACCAACCTGCAACATCTATTCCTCTGAGAAATTCTTAATTGCTTACTTGTTGGCAACTGGTTGCCCTTCTGAAATGACCTCTCTTGAGATCACAGTTGGAACAAACAGTTTAGTGAGGGCGAATGGTCTAGAAGGTAGACTGGACTCAAATAGCACCTGAATATAACATGAGAAAAAGGAGAAAGTTGATGCATTTGTTCTTTTTTTCCAGTAGTTCAACCTCGTCACCTCATTTTCAGAGTTCTTACTGAATTTGAACACTTTTTAATGTTTGCATATTGCTAGCAGTTGGTTTCACCAGTGGTATTTCTACAGTGTATAAAAGCCTAACTTATAAACTAGTTTTTATGGCATGGCAAGAGTTAGCTGTAAAATGAACAAGTGAACATGGCATGATTTCATTCAAACATTTTTCTCAACCTGGAAAGTAGTCCTCTCTAAGTGCTGTGTATAGAACGTGAAGTCTCAGAATAAGTTCCCTTAAAATGTGTAAGTTTCTTAAACTTTTTCTCTTCTCTTGTGCATCCCTTAGGTTGAACTTCAAGATGTCCTTTGGGAGAGATATGGAGCTGGAGCATTTTGATGAGCGTGATAAAGCGCAGCGATATGGTAGAGGGTCCCGGGTAAATGGTTTGCCCAGCCCTACTCACAGTGCCCACTGCAGCTTTTACCGAACCCGTACTCTACAGACCCTGAGTTCTGAGAAAAAAGCCAAGAAAGTTCGTTTCTATCGTAATGGAGACCGGTATTTCAAAGGGATTGTATATGCCATCTCCCCTGATCGGTTTAGATCCTTTGAAGCTCTCCTGGCTGATCTGACCCGAACTCTGTCTGACAATGTGAATCTGCCCCAGGGAGTGAGAACAATCTACACCATTGATGGCTCCAAGAAGATTTCTTCCTTGGACCAGCTAGTAGAAGGTCAGCAGATAGATTTGAAGGTGTAAAGTTTTATTTGAGTCACTGTTTGTTTAATCTGTTAACTCTTCCCCAAATAGGTAATGGTATTCTTGTTCTGATTGATGAGGAAAGGATCTTCAATGGTATAACTAGAATTATGAATATCTTAAATCGTGCCATGAAATACTGCCTTGCTACTTATTTCCCTCTTGTTGAAAAGGTCTGACCTTTTCTGTTAACCTAGTGCTGATAGTCCTAGATCTTGAAGATCACACCTACTGCTGCTTTTGAACTTCATGTTTAAAAATGCCAATGAGAGTTTAGTCAGCTAAACTTGACAAGATCTGTGGTGCTGATGAAACCTACATGAAATTCAGTTCTGATGGATTTTTTTTTTTATTTTATTTTTTTTTAAGTCTATCTGTACCTAATGAAGAGCTCCAACTCTTCCCTACAAGTAAATAGGCCTTAAGTAAAGTACTTTCCTCCCAAGGAGTGGCATAAACATAGGCAACCTGTTAAAAGAGTAATGTTGTAGCCATGGTTCACCTAGGGCAGATCATAAACTTTTCTCCCTTGTGGCATTTCCCTTTTTGTCTTCCCCAGTCCATTGGCATCCTTAAACTGTTTTTAAATAAGGCTCATGTGCCTACAGTACAAAGCATTACCAGTGATTTAGTCAGAACTGACGGGTCTTGGTCACTGTCGTGTGTTGGAGATGCCAGTGGCTAATTTTCCCATTAACACTGAATTTATCAGTCCTTCAGCGATAGTTTTGTTGGCAAAAGAAGCTGTCAGCATTAATAAATTTTAATATCAGGCCTAGGATATTAATAATACCTTTTACGAGTTTTACAAATAGCTAAAGTAGCTTTTTCCAACATAAAGTGCTTCTGGCTTGCAGTGGATTTCTTTTTGTGTGTGTATGCAAGAGCTCTGAGTATAAAACATCAGAATGTATAAGCTCTGAAAATATTAACTGGCACATGGCCATAACTGAATTTGTTTTTTATTTGTAAAGTTTAAATGCGGGTGCTTGACTGTGCTCAAAGAAAATAAAGGTGGAACAATTTTTCATCATTGCTTTGATTCTGTAGCCACTGGACAGCCAATTTACAGTTGTAACAGAGATTATAATTTCTCTATGATTTCCATTTTTAGCACAGGGTGAGAGGACTTGCGGTATCAGGATGTAATGAAAGGATCAGAAGAAGGCTAATGTGGGGAGAGAAGAAGAAAAGGGTAATGCTGAATAAGGTTCCTGAAAGAGGAGCACATCTTTGCATAGCAGGTGTTCAGCCACCATTGAGTTGTCTCCTTTAGGTGTTGTGGCAGAGAAAAGCTTTTTAAGGAGAAGTTTTGAGAAGAGGATATACTTGATAATCCTCCTTGCCTAAAAAGGAGAGTAGGAGACAACGTGAAGATGCTGAAAAAGCAAACTGAAGTGGTGGGATTGTCCATGTAAGTAAGAGGTTTGGGGGTTAGGACCACAGGTTTAGTGAAATGGAAAGGAAACTGGTCTTAAGATCAATGTTATGAATTCCAGGGCAGGGTTAGAACTGTATTTGTCAGGACAGTATTTAATTGATGGAGAAAATCAATTTGTGGGAGGAAAGACCAATATTAATCAACATCTGTTTAAAAGCAGTGTTTGTGCATTTTCTTCTCAGTAGTGGTATGAATAATTGTGCTTATCTGATTGGTATGCTCATCAAGAAGCAAGTATCATTGATGTTAATGTTGATCTGCAGTCATTTGTTGCCAGTCAGAACCAGCTTTTGAAAAGAAAGAACTGAATGCAGAAATAGATTCAGCAACCTATAAGATTGGTTTATTTTGGCATTCTAGAGAAGAATAATACCAGTGATAAATCAGTCAGTCAAAATGAATGACAGTACAAGAGTATAAGTTTATTTTAAAGAAGAGCTTTGGGATTTCTTTTAGTTCAGTGGGACTTTATTCCTTGCCTTTTCAATGAACACATCCTCACTTCTTGTCTGTGGTTCAAGTTGGACAGTCTTATTTTCTTGTGCCATTAACGCTGTGGGATTTACAGAAGTCACTCTTTCTGTGCAAGTAGAGAGCTCCATCCTTGTTCCACCTGAAAGGGGGTTTCTGTCTATTTGTATAAAACTGCAAGGTGGGTTATTTTGTTCTCTTTCCCTTGTAGAGCTTCACAGGTAGCTCAGTGATGGTTTTTATGTAAGTCCCTTCCACTCTTTACTATACAAATTTATTAGAGTTTGGCTAGTCCAGTACAGCATTAATTAGCTTGAAGCTGTGCTTTGTGTTTAAATAGCTGGAAAATCACTTGATATTTGCCTTTTGCCAAATGACATTTGTGCTCAAACTATTGAAATACAAAGCATTGCTTTCTTCATGATGAGACTATTCCCTTATTGTATGAATTCATTTAATGAGACTTATGAATTTAGGTGATTTTTTTTTTTCTTTATTTTCTTTTCTTTTTAGACATTGATTTTAGTGATTGTGTTGTAAGGTAAATGTGTAAGGCCTTGATTTGGTACAGCTTTTTGACTTTATGCCTGTGAGGAAGTTACTGTACTCTTCCTTTCCCATATGGTACATGAGGACAGAGAAGCAACTAGTTCCTGGGGGAAACAAGACAGCAGCTGCTGTCTTCCCTCCCAGAGCTAAATACATAGAACTTCATGAAAGATAGTCCCAAAGGAGCAAAGATTGCAAAGGAGCTGTTTTGCTTCAGTAATATTTAGTTCTGTCCTGCATACAATTCAGAGCCTGCACGGATGTATGCTGGTGCTGTAGGTTATTTTGAGGTGCATGGATATATCTTCCCTTTATTTGAAACTAATGACTTCCCTAGGGTGGTGGGTTTGTTTTGTTTTGTTTTTTTTTAAGGACTTGGGGTATATGAGATTTGTTGGAATTTGATAACAAGGGGTATGTACTATTGTAAAAAGTTTCACACGCTCTGTAACTTCTCTTTTCCTGTCTCTTTAGATGAAGGAAAGAATGCAATGGATTCAGGTTACCTTCTTGTTGTCAGACCTGGTGTTCAGGACCCTCTTTAGAATGGTTTCTAAATGTGACATGACTTTATTCCCTAGGTACAACATGTAATCAAAGCACATAGAAACAATAAAGATGAAGTTTCTCTTAAGGCTAAGATGTCCAGCTGTAAACAAAGTCTCAGGAAAGGACTACGTGCCTTTTGCTTTTCCAAAAGTGTACCATCCAGAGGTAGACTGATGGTTCTTACTCAAAAAATTGCCATTGAACAGTGTAACAAGAACAGTAGTAGATTGGAATGAGCAGGATAACTCTGAAACAGTGTTTACAGTTTTTACTCCTGAGGTCCTGCTACGTGGAACAAAGACCACAGAATCAATCATAGCCAGTACTGTATCCCATTCTCATTAATTTTTATTATAATATCACCTCAGAGTCTTGGGTATGAACCAGAATCAATTGGTTTAGGTTTCCATGATACCTACCACAAAAGATGAACCCTGCAGCACAGAACTGGCAGTCAAAGACAAACCAAAAACCCCAAACCACAAGATGAGTGAGAGAGTACTGGGAAACAGTGTTGTCACGTGTCAATTTTGGGTGCACTACTAAACTGTTTTAAAGACTTGTATGTGTGCGGGCACACTTTGTGTGGCAAAAATTGTTTTGAGGAGTAATCCGAAAAAGAAAAATGAATGTGTCTCAGGGATTATCTCGGAGCTACAATCCTCATTGAAGGAGCAGTTTGAAAGAGCACAGATAGAGGAGCTTTAAAATCTGGTACTAGCTGTAACTGGCTATTGGGATGGGAGATGCAAACCTCACTGCAGTGACAGAGGAGGCGATGGGTCAGGAGGACCGTGGGAAGGCTCTTGCGAGAGGAGGCAGTCAGTTTGTGTTGGATGCAGCAGAGAAAGCTGCCTGCCAGTGGAAGGTTCAAAAGGCAGTGTCTCCTTGTTAAAGTGGTGGGCTGTGACAAAGTTCCAGACTATTTTTGTATGTAGGTGTTGTTTTCCCCACTGTCACCTCATTGCTCTCATCTTAGCTTTTCCATCTCCTATGTGCTACTACTGCAGCCTCCATGACTCTGCCATGCACTCCAGCGGTGCTGGTGAGAAGCCCAGCCAGGCCAGACTGTAGGAATTGATTGACGTGCTCTCTGATGTGCTCTGGAGCTAATGCTCTTTCTTCTAAGTCATGCCTACCTCAGCAGCTGGGAATTGATGGGCTGGAAAGTTTCATATGCATATGTAATATGCCATCGAAATAATAATAGTAAAATATCTGTTTAAATGTTTGTAGAGCTGAATCTATGTGGACATTTGTTTATAGGATTGAATTTATACTGGTTATTTACCATGGACTTGATCCAGGGCTATCAAAGTTAGTGAAACTTGGACTGGATCCTGTGGCAGAAATGCCTGCAATCCTTATATTGTTTAATAAACAAGCAGCTGAATAATCCTGTTGCACAAAATGGTAGAGGGTTGTTCTGGCACTGTTTATTTGATTATTTTATTTCATGAATTTGAGAAGATTCATCCATTAGCCAGTTGACTCACATTGTGTCTTCCTTAACAACTTCTTGGAAGGTCCCACAGTTTCTTACTCTAGGTGCTTTTCAGCTTTCTTTTGGGGGGTTGTTGTTTTTTAAGCATGTACAATGCCTATCTTGCTTGTAGCAAGACTGTGGAAATTTAGGGGGTGCAGAGAGGGGAGGAAGTATGCCTATATTTTTTTCACTTGTCTTTTGATGAGAGGAAAAAATAATTTTTAGTCTAGGCTATGCAGAAAGAATGATGTACAACAGAAGTCTTTTGAAAGGTCTGAGGACATCTGATTTAAAGTTTCTGGTGCATCTGATTGCTAGGTGATACATGGGTAGGTCAGATTTATTTCCTGTAGATGATCCATCTCTTTTGCATTGTTGCGTTTTTTTTTCAGACACTGCAGAAAGACAAGGCTGCAGTAATGTAACTTAAGTAGGTTATTGTTCTATTAACTAACACATTTGGGAACTATCAGGTAGTAACTTACACAGTTCAGGTCATTTTCCTTTTGCAATCTGCTCTATGTGATGATAGTCAGAATTCCTTGTCCTTTGCCCTGAGAGATTGCTCTTCTGCCTCTTGCATGTAGAAAAGCAAAGGGTGGAAGTGAAGAAGGGGAGGTGTGCCTGTTGCATGGGGTGCTGGGGGTGCCTGTCCCTTCCCTGTTCTCTTAATCTGTTGATTGCCCCACCTGTTGGGGACATGGACAGCAATGAATGACTGCTGCACTGAGCATCCTCGCCAGGATGCCTCACCACCACTGTGTGCAACTACTGCAGTTCATCTCCCTCTGATGGGCTCATAAATTAGCTTTCTTTTCCTCATACGTACTCCCCTATGAGGAATCAACGCTATTTTCAATACATTTGCAGTCTTGCTGCCTCACAAAGAGGGGCTGGTTGTGCCTTCTCTACTTGCATGATTCAAACAGGTTCTCAATTCCTTCTCCAGGGTTTTCACCTGAGACCAGCTGGCTTCTTTGTGAAGCCATTTTAGGCCAAGTCACCTATTGCACAGAAAAGCAATGCAAATAACCCCTTGTAAGAGATAATACCTAGAACATTCTTGTAGGAAGAATATTAGCAAGCCGAAGGAAACAAACTAACTGCTAATACCAATACGCCAAAGGGGGAATCAAACACTTGGATCAGGAAAGCTCCAGTACTTACAGGCAGTGAGTCAATGGCTCCTTAGCAGCCACCCTGTACACAGGTGGTATTTTTTAAATCAGATTTTTAATACATGAAACATGTAATAAAATTCTCTTGTGACCTGTCAGAACTATCCTTCAGTGTTACATGGCTCTAGTGGTTCAACTGCATTGAATTTTGACCGATGTGTAACTGCAAGTAGTAGGCTTTTGTTTGTTGGTGTTTTGGGGTTTTTAGGTTTGGGGTTTTTTTTCAAGCATAAACCATTTTTTTGGATCTGTCCTTCCACATGATTAGCTTCTCAATGCTAAGATTTATTTTAATTCTTTCACACGGAATTTCTTGAAGTGTTGAGTACTCGCACAACTTTAATTGTAGGATTACTGGTTCAAAACTGACAGACAAGTGTTGTGTGGTTTTTTTTTTTTTTTTTATATTTTTAAGGGTTAAGGTGGTGTGCCTTTCCTTTGCACTGTGGCTGCAAAGAGGTTGGAGGGCCATCAGGAAAGGGATACTTTCTAACATTCAGTAATGACTATTTTCCTAGATGACAGATATGCCAAAAGAGCTGTGTGTATCCCTTTTCTTTTCCTAATGGCTGTTGATACTGTAATCAAGAGTCAAAATTTCTTTAGTGACAGCTGACTGCATGGTGAAAGGCTTGCTCCCCTCTCTGGGAGAGCTGTGGTGTAAAAGACATTTTAAGTGGGCTGTCTTTTCTATGCTTTTGTTTAATCCACCATTGCCAAAGATTCCTTCTTCAACACGTGTTCTGTTACAAATCTAGTGTTTTGAGATTGTCACCTTCTTCCTCCAGATGCCAGTTAGTCCAAGCTCATGTTTGTGGGCTTTGTGCTTAGGCCTGACTCAGAGTAAGAGCTGATGGTGCTCAGTGGGGTTGCCCCTAGAGATGTATTTCCCTGGTGCTTTGGAGCTGGGGAAACCAACTTGCTGCTGGTATTGCCTGTCCACAGATTACAGCTTCTGTCTCCCTTCAGGTACAAGTCATGGGAGTGAGGATGTTGTCTGTGAGGCAGCTGTAACCAAAAGTTACCAAAAATAAAAAAGAAAAAAAAGAAAATTGCATCATCAAATGATAGTTTTGGTGAGGAAGCAATAGTTAAGGCAGAAGGTGGATTTATTGGACTAGTAAGTCATGCCCCTTGTGAAATTTATTTGCGGTCTTCTCTCGTTAAGGTAGCTGTGAAAATGAAGAGAGGATGAAAATCTAGGTGAAGGCTTTTTGTCTTTTCCTTTGAGATTTCCTCTGTGTACAAAGACCACGGGTGCTAAAGGCTTAGGCTAGACATCGACATTTCTGGCTGCTGTTAGGGTGGGTCCCACGTTCAGGAAATTTAAGCTTGTATTTGAGTCTTGCTAGTCTTTTGAGTACTTAAAATTTGCTGGATGTCACCATAAAACAGGGTTTGCTGATCTTGAGATCAGATAGAAGGTACTTTTAGGACATAGGGGTTTTGTTCGTTTAGTTTTTGTTCTTGCAGGCCTGGCCCTTGGGACCAATGCGAATGAAAACTGCAGTCCCTGGCTAACATCCCTGAAGGTGTATGAGCTCCAGCGCTTTGCTTGAAGTATAGTCTTAAATAGCAGCTTTATGGGAGAGGTGTCTGTATTTCTGTGTTCCTGTATAAGATAGCTCTTACTAAAGATATTTCATATTAGCAGGCCTCGGATACTCTACCTCCAAGAAAGTCTGTAGCTAAATATGAGCTGCTTTAAGGGGGAAAAAATGTATCTTGGTGCAAATATTTTATTGATGTAATATAATACTGTTGGAAATGAAGGAAGGGAAAACATTCTGATTGTAAAACAATCCCATAGCTTCAGTGATTGTATTGGTCTTTTTTTATGGTCATTTACACAAAATTAGTTTTGTAATGAAAAGCTGACATGCTGCTAAATGCTATAAGAAACCCAGCTGACCTTTAAATATAGCTGATATTAAAAATCATGTGGAATGCTATCCTTTCAAGAAGGGAAACCAAAAGATTTCTTAATAAACTAAATGTAAATCTGGGTACAATGTATATGGCCATGGGTTAATGCATGTACCCTTTGAGAAGTGAGGTTTAATATGAAAACTTGTTTTTAGAGAAATAATTGTTATTTCATGCAACTAAAATGAACAATTTATCTGATACCACTGAACAACCCGAAAATCTGATTTTTACTTTCCCCTGTCCCCAAAAGAAGTTGCTGGTGGATTTCAAGTCTGACAGCAAACACTGGAGTGTGTGGAGACAAGAATAAATTTTGTTTAAAAATTTCCAAAAGAGATTTCTGCAAAGTATTTTATGGAACAGGTGTTTATTGTATTGAGTGCAGTCCTGTTCGTAGTAGAATCTTTTACATTTTTTTCCCTGCAAAATGATATTAATGTTTTTTTTAAAACTTGTTAATTTTATGGATGTGGCATTGTGGGTGCATTCTGACCTTGCAGTAATTGAGTAGCTAGTGCTAAAAATATTGCACAAGGACATGGATAAAAGAGAATATGTACTGTCTGATCACTCTTGGATCATTACTGTGGCTAAGCCTTTCTGTTCTGATGTTACCATATAGATCTCTCTCTCATATGTATACAGTGGATAAAAGGAAGAGCTTACCTTTGTCTCTTGTAAGTTTGGTGTAAGCATTCCATTTTTATGGTCCTTGCTTGATCTTGTGCTGTCATTGCAGTTACCTTTTCTGCTCAGTGGTCCATCTTCGCATGTTGCTCTGACTTCCGTGTCTTCTCTTGGAGTCCTTCCACTGCCTTTCTGATAATGGCTGTACAGTGTGTTAGTGTCTCACCTTTGGAGCATCATGCCAACAGACTTGAATCTCTGTTGCATCCGGGACCTCATGTCCCGGTGGATCCCTCTGCCCCATTTCTAACTGTGGTAACGCTGTGTATCTGCCAGTGTTCCTTGTGTGCTGTATTGTCTGTGGGGTTAGGTGCCCTGAAACCTTAAAATTTCTGCCCAGAAGTAAAATTGAAATACTTCTTTGGCTTTTAAAATTGAACTATGAGCTCTTTTTCCTTAGGGTAAGGATTATTAGTAAAATCTTTGGTTCTTATGTGCTTCTTGGCATAGGAGGTACATCACTGAGTTTTGTTCTGTTTTTATTTTAATACCTTGGGCTAAACTGCTAACATGAAGGCTTCTATGCTGTGAGCATACACTGAACTACTGAACCCAGAAGAACTAAACCTTCTTAGATGTTTTTGTGGCATTGTTCATGATAGGATTTTGCATTATTTATAATGGAGTTTGACTGCAGGCTTTCAGAAGGTGTAGTCTTGCTGGATCTAGTAATCTTTTCTTTGGGGTGTTTTTTTGCAGCCAGAGTGTGAACTGGATCAGCTTATTGTTGCAAAATTAGTTATGTTCCATCAGGTCAATGAGCTGATCCAACTCGCCCAGTGCAACTGCCAGTGCAGTCACTCAGTCAAGCTCAAGGGAGAGGTTGGGAGCACCCAAGCAGGTGCCTCTTTAGCAGCTCCCTGCAGCCGGGCTGGATTAAGGTGCTACCGAACAGAGACATGCTGGTGTTTTCTGGCTAGGTTACAGTTCCCCAGAAATTGTGTGGGTGTGGTAATTGCAAAAATATTTTATTGTAGATAATGTTCCAATAGAAAGATGAGCTATAAAACTTTTTTTTTTTCCTTCCTTAAAGTATGGTAAATTTGTTGTGAGGAGGGTTCTGTAATTAATACTCTTTGCCTTCCTTTCCCGCTATATTATACATTGAGTCAGTAGAATAATACAGTGAGATTTCTTGCCTGTGGTTACCCTGGGTTTATGCTACTTAAAGCTTTAAATAATAAAATGTTAACAAATCTCCTACGACACTTTCATCGGCCTTTTGTAGAAAGTTATTTGTAACCTATAGTTTTTGATAATGTTTCATGTTATTTCCTCTGAAGTGTTTGGGGCTGGCTGTTTTGTTAGCTGGCCATTTAAGCATGGAGGCTGGAGGACTACTGCGATAATGCACTGGGGCTGGGCAGCTGATTAGATATGAAGACTGCTTACTGACAGCAGTGATTTCCACTGCAGATGGTGCTTTCTGAAAAGAAAACTGCTGCTTTCAAGGATTTTGTAACAGCGTTTTCTGAATGGTTAGCTGACAAGAAATCTTTAAAAGATATTCTATAGTCTGTAGCATCTAAGAAGGGAAGTGATCAATACTTTATGCACTGTGTAGATCAAGAATGCTAAGAATAATGTTTAATAATTTGAGAAGGATTTGATTTGGTATTTTTCTGTTCCCCTCCCACCAATCTGACTTGCTCGTCTGGCATTTTTGTTTCCACAGGGGAAAGCTATGTATGTGGTTCCATAGAACCTTTCAAGAAACTGGAGTACACGAAGAATGTAAACCCAAACTGGTCAGTGAATGTTAAGACAACTTCTACTTCTCGTTCAGTGCCGTCTCTTGCCACTGCTAAAGGAGGTACTCCAGATGCAAAAGAGAACAAGGATTTCATTAGGCCTAAGCTAGTCACGATCATCAGGAGCGGAGTGAAACCACGGAAAGCAGTCCGGATTCTGCTCAACAAGAAGACAGCACATTCATTTGAACAGGTTCTTACTGATATAACTGATGCCATCAAGCTGGATTCAGGGGTGGTTAAACGCTTATACACACTAGATGGAAAACAGGTAAGAATTTTCATGATGATCATTCTCAGCATGAAGATGTGTAATTTTCCAAAAGACAAAGAATAGAACATTAGTAAAAAACTACTTTTCTCTAGAAGGTAGAACCGGGCCTTCCACTGCTTATATATGTACTTAAGAACTGTGAGCAGTTCAGGAACATATCACGAAGCATTACTTGGCCTCAGTGATAGTCTTGCCATTTATGATAAATAATAACTCTAAATCTGTCAGTCGAAAGTGTGATGTGGTTTTGGCTCTGCGTGCCGGAAACATAGGATGAAGGATATAATTTTAAAGAAGCTCATTCTGTTAACTTGTTTCAGCTTTTTCTTGCAGCAGTTGTATGAGTCATTGTACTTGCCTTTCCATAAACTGTAAGAACAAACAGCAAGCACACCTTCCACTGTGATAAGTGCAGGCCTACAGCTGTCCAGAGTGACCAAATGATCAGTCTTACTGCAGCTAGAATGGACTATGAAGAAGGTGCAAGCTTAGAAAATGACTGAGCTTTTTCCCTTTTGCAGGAAAACAGGTAGGGTTGTGTGTGGTGCCCACCTTTATTGGGGAGTGTCTTGTAGGTTATGTGTAACTTCTTCTATGAAATAACTTCAAGCAATGTCTCTTTTTTGCTGACTTATGAAATTGCAGTAGGGTGAGATTTTGAGAGGCTTCTTATTTAACTTGGGGATAGAGGGACAAGAAAAAATATTACAGAGTAATCCTACTTCTTTTTTGTCTTTCACTTTATTTGTAATTTATCTACGGACATGTATTAATTATAGAAAAACTGGAGAAGCTGTTAACCTGGTGAAGGGCAAGACTAATTTCAGCATGACCTGAATTGATTTAGAGCAATGGTGACTCTAGAGAAATAAGGCAGATAGTTACATTTGTAAATGCAAGTTATTAAACTGAAGAAATGATAGAGGTATAAAATGTGAGTAGAAAGATGAGCAAAAGTCTCCCTGAGAAGCTAGAAGCTGCTAGAGACCAAGATATTTCTGCTGTAATACGGCTGTGTTTTACAGATTCTAGGCTCAGTGATTCACAGATAAACAGCTAACAGTGTGGGTATCAGAGGATGCTGCAAAATGGGCTTGATGCAGGTAAATACTTGGTCAGCTCCATACTCCAGTGGTGATCCTAATGTGTCTGCAGTTACTGGGGTTAATATGCAGGCATAGCTCTGGAAACAGCAACAGCAGTACCCTGTGATCTCAGAGAGGGTTGGTTAATGGACAAGCTGCTTATTTGGAGCACTGGTTCAAATCAGGGCCAAGTCTGGATTGTCCCTTCCATCTGCTGTTTCATATCCGTAACCTCTGATACCAGTTACAGATGGTAGTTCAGTTCTTGATGACTGCATACATGCTTGTAATGATCGCATTACTGTGACTTGGCTGGAAATTTTGACCTGGAGCAAAAGGTAGATGTGAAGTTCTTTTGAACACCATCAAAGGTAAAGTGTGTGTCTGGGGAAACTCTCAACGTCTGTCCTTCTTACCTTGCATCAAGCTTCAGGGAGCACTAAGGCTAATAAATTTGAGGAAGGAGTTGGGATTTTAAAGCCGCAGAGATCAGTAGTAGTCTCTGCTGTGACCTTGATGGAAAATCTTGAGTGACTACTCCAGTTCCCACAAACCCTCTCAATAAAAAGGGATGCATATCTGTTTTGTATTGTATATGTAAGTAAAGGTGTGGTTTATCTATGAAGAAGTGCAGCCTGGAAGGTTGCCAGTGTGGCCTGTTGTCTCCTGGATAATGTGCTCACTTCTCCCCCCGTATTCCAAACTCCCCTTTAATGGTTGTGCTTAAAATGGGGAAGAGGAAAAAAAAAAAAAAAAAGCCCCAGTCTGATTTAGATCTCTAATTGCTGGAAGTAAATAGTACTATCCTACTACTGAGGGAAGACCAGTTTTTTCCAGCCCCAATGTTGTCAAAGTTCAGCTGAACCCTCCGTCAAGTCATGGGGTTTGAGATGAGCTTAAATCAGTGGTGTAGCGGGACATTTGTTACCTACTTCATAGCCCTTGTGTTTAAAGGCTCTCCCAGGAGACCGGAGTCTCCACACTTACCCACTCATTCCCATTCTGCCTATTCACTTGAAATCGCACAGCTGGCTGCCTATCTCACAACCGGTAAGGGCAGGGTTTGAGGGAAGATGTCTGTGTTCTGCCAGTGTAACGGAGAGTTTGCTCACTGCACGTACAAAGCAGCTTTGCTGGCAGAAAGGGAAATGAATGATCCCGCGCTCAGCGGGAGCAGCCTGTTGCTCGCCCCTGTGTGGGGAAGTCATTGATTTCCTGTGCTGCTAGGCAATTGCTGCTCCATTTTTCTCTGCCAAAAGCCTGATCTCCCAGATGGCGTTGGGGGCACGATGATGGATTTCTTTATTGCTAAACTCAAGCTGTGAATGATTACTGGGAGGAAATCCATGGTAAATTCAAAATTTTTCCAGTAGTGTTTATAGTTGGGAACTTTTACTGCGACTCCTGTTGGAGCTTGGAAGGTTCTGGAAAAGCCTGTGTTCAGTGGTTAAATCTAACAAATCTGTGATTAAATCTTTCATCGCTAACTTAAAAAGCAATAAAATCTTAAAGCTCTGAGCCAAGAAAAGTAATTTACTGTAAGGATAAGAGAATAAAGCTTTCCTAGGATTATTCTTTGGGAATGTAACTTGGAGAAAGGCTTTTTTATACAGTCATGTCTTGTGAGTTATTTTATGAGGTCAACGCTGGAATTGCCTGTCTGTGGCAAAAATTGATGAGACCCATGTATTGTTAGTGCAGGTGGGCAATGAGGTATGTATACTGGTGTTGAGTACTGTCATTAGATGCCTCATGCTACTCAAAAGAGAGTAGTAGGAGTCAGAGTCTTCACTGGGCATCTGAGTCAGGTGGTTGTCCCATACCAACACTATACATTGAGGAATTGATCTTAAACTCCTTCCAACAGCCTGGTTAGTTGTGATGTTTTGATTTGTATCTCTAAAAGACATTAATAAATATTACACTCAGTTAAAAGCAATTTAGGTGGTGGCCTGTAAAATCTGATGACAATGTAAAGAGCTATTCTTGATGAGACAGGTAGCGCTTGGACAGTCAGTCCCTGAGGGAAGATACTATTTCCATTATTGAGTAGGTGCTTCCTTTGGATTTCATGCATTTAATTTAGGTTTGTTTTTTTTTTTAAATGTATTTCTCCTTGTTACAAACAGAGTGACTGGTGGTTAATTTGCATTTAGTATAACTCATGTCAGTATAATTCATGTCAGAATCTGTATTTTTACTTTATATTCTAAAGTTTCAGAAATGTTGATTTAATTTGCACAAAAAGGGGCACAACATACAACTGTAATCTGATCCTATAGCACATTGGTGGCCGGCATTTAGCATACTCTCACAGTTCAATTATTAATGATTCCTCAGAGCAGGATAGGTTTCATGTTGTGTCTAGAATGGTATATGTATATTTTTATGAATATACTTTTTTTTTTTTTCTACTGGTACAAGGAACTGATGCTGTTTGTACTCTGGAGGAAGAGATAGAATCACTTCCCTGTAAGATACCCTTGGATTTGAAGATGATGGTGGGACTCTCAGAAGTGTTTAACAGTCTTATGAGCTCAGGCCAAAATTAAAACATGTCCAGGGGGAGACCTTGAAGTCTTCTCCTTGCCAGCTTTTGCTGTGTAAGGAAAATAAAAATAGAATGAGTAGGTTTAATGGCTGCCTGTAGGAATTCAGATCATGAAAGCATGCACTTACTGTGAGTATTATTCTTTTTTTTTTTTTTTTTTTTTTTTAAGATGAGAAGGTTGCTTAAGTGCATGAAAAGACACTGTCAGTATTGACCCTTAGAATCTTAATGTTCTCAGGTACTTGTGCAGAGAAGGAACACTTTCTCATAGCTAAAATGTATCTTGCTTTACTGTAGCTGCACCATTTCAGTTTGGTTTTTAACCTTCCCTTAACAAAAGGTGTCATTTTTAGTTTGTGTATTAAAATATGGGTTTGTAAAAGGCAGCGTGTGGACACAATGCAAACATCAAGGGTACAAGCTGCCCATGGAGACAGAGCCTGGTTGCTGCGTTGCAAGCTCAGTTCTCTGGTTTCTGTGTACTGATGCACTTCTAGAACAACACCAAAGACCAAAATGGGAGAATACTAACGAAGGTCACATAAAACAGCAAAGTTGTGAAACCACAAGTTTTAGAAGTGTTACGGTGTGTGTATTTGTATAAGTTATTTATACTTTGTATGTTTAGACAAAGACTAAAGTTTGGACAAAAGTGCTTTATCACCTTGTAAGTCCTCCATTTGCTTTTGGAAGAGCAAACATCTGGCTTATACTGAGACCTACTTATTTGAACAGGTGGTTTGTTTAGCTGAACTGGATGCAATCATTTTTCAGTTTATACATTATGCTGTGGATTTGACTCCAGAACAGCTGAGTGGTCAGTGGCAGAGATACCAGATTAAAAGTCACTATCTGATTTATTTTTAAAATACGTTATTTCAAATCAAATTACCTTTACAAATATGAAATACAGCCACTGTTACATAAAGACGTACCTTACAGAGGTGTAGTGTGGAATAAGAGCCAGTCCCTCAGTAACCTTGCTTTAAGCCATTAAAATTGTGGCTGCAAAGAGAGGGAACATCACAGTGCTGGAAAGCTTGAAGCTGCTTCATTGAATGTAGTATGGCTTTGGTTTTTATTAGAACCCCACTCAAAGTGGGTATCTTATGATACAAACAAACTCCCTCTCCTGTGAACTTCTCTCTGTGAAGGCACCTAATATCTTAGGTTTTAAGAAAGAATTAATACTACTGTTTTAAAAAAGTACTCTCACAAGAAAAAGAAAGCAACTGTTTGCACCTACGCCTAAACTAAGCATGTGCTTTTTTAGTGTTTTGTACTTAACAAGTGGAAAACGTTTGGTAATAATGTCTGTATTCTACAGTAAATTCCTGTCCAAATCTACCCTTTTGTAGGATTGATTAAAGGTTTCAAATGTCTTTTTCTAGCCGTGGATCATCCTTGGTACAGAAAAGTCCATATAAAGCAAGGTAGGTATCATTCACGGAAACACATTCTCTACTTAGCATTTGTGTAGCGTTAACAATCAAGATAAACTGAATGTTAAACAAAATAAAATTTATGTGCAGCAAGTGACTCGTTTTGTGTGTGCTCCGTAATTTTGATTCACATCAGCGTTTGTAATCAGTTCCATTCTTAATATAGAAAGCACATTTAATTTTAAGGGTGACTGGTTGTGCATGTTCTTGTTATTTGTTCTTCAGTTGTAGTTACAATCCACTTGAGATGCACGCAACTTAAAATTATTCCTAGTTTGAAAAATGTGGACAATAAGTGCATTTTTATCTTCTGTATGACCTCTCTTGAGTGCAGTAACTTTAACTTCTCTCTTTTGTTGAAGGCTTTGGAGCTCCCTGCCAGCCACAGGCACACAGGGGTGGTGTTGATTGACCAGAGAACCATGGTGAATTCTCTGTGAGATGTAGATGTAGCTGTGCAGATTTTGGCTAATTGGGAGCAAACATTAAGTAAGATGGCTACTGCAGATCACACAAGCATTTTACTGGGGAAGCGACAGCTAGGGCATCTTGTGCTTATGTTTTTGAGGGGGTACTTTAATATTGCACCACTGCCTGGGGATCTGAAACCCAACGGGCTTACACTGTACAAGCTGTTCCTTCCTAAAAGGTTTCTAACGTGAATGCTAGATGGCCATACCCCTCAGAAAATACCTATGCTGCTTAATTTTAGACATGAAGTTTAGGGCCCTATCTGGGAGATGCTGACAGACCACCAGGTTATGTAGCTGTGAGAGGCACTCTCCAAGAACAGAGTGTCTCTCCAGCTTTTAGTGCACCTCACTTTCCCTCATTCCTGTCTGCAGTATATTTAATAATTTTTTTTTTCTGTCTCTGGAAGATGTATCATTTCTGGTTTTGGTGGTTTGAAACTGATTTTGGAGAAAGACTTAAAAGATGAGGATTTTTTCTCAGTACTGGGGAAAAGGCCTCTTCTTCAAGACATAATAGACTGAAAAACAAATAAATAGCAGTGACTGAAAATTGCCTATCTCAGCAGGTAGTGATGGGCTCTGGGGGTCTTGGAAGATTCTTACAATTCCTATTGAGAGGAGACTTGCATTACAAATTAGACTGTGCTTTAATAAGAAAAGCATCAAAATCTGTTTCAAAATCATTCAAAGGCATGCTAGGGTAGACTGTTTGCTGGCAATTGGTATTATCCTGGTGTTAGAGGCGAGCTGTGATGGGTCCTTGAACCCTTGTGACTCTGGGTAGGCTGTTTTGATGTCATGTTATGACATTGACTAACAATTTTAATTGTTACTCAGATAAAGTCTTCTATAAAGGAGTGAGCAGAAGCCCATTCCTAACTGAAAGCAGTGTGTGTGTTCATTTGTCTAGGGTCGGTTCCTATTAAGCTGAGACTGACAACTGTGTTTCTTCATCTCTAAAAGCTCACTCACAATAGGAGTTTCCAGGGTTGCTAGCTGGCATCCCTTAGGAACTGTCGGCTGACTTTGAAAATTAAGAGGAGAAGATGCCATCTTCTGCGACCTTTATATTGGCTCTCATGCTGTGCAAAAGAAAAGCTGTTATTAATTGAATAAGACTGAAAACTTGCGTATCTGCTTCGGTATGCTTTAAATATCATGTGAGTTGATCTTACTGTCTTGTAAGGATATCCAACTATTCCTTAGAGAGTTATGTACGGTCAGAAGCCTTTTTTTTTAATTTCCAACTCCTCAAAGGTGGTGTATCATTTTGTGTAAGTGTGAGGAAGGGTGCCTCAGTGGGAAGGAGATGGCGTGGTCATTCAGAACTATCAGTTACTAGACTAAGCATCCTTTTTCCTCTACATCTGGGCTTTGCTTCATCGCTTTAAATGTACAATATAACTAACGAGAGCTTCTCATCCAGTTAAGTTTGATTTGCGTATTGCTTACTAGTGGCAGGGGGGAGCAAATGGAAACATCCCCAATTGTATGGTCTTGTTGGTGGTGGGTTTGGGTGTGGGTTTTTGTTTTGGGTTTTTTTTTGGGGGTGTGTGGCTTATTTTTTGCTGAAAGAGGACTTGAAAAAGTATTTACAGATTTCTCTGTAAAACTATTTTGTGGAGACAGGCATGAGATTACCATTTGTCATTGAAAAGAGTTTCCGCTGCTCAGTAACACACAGTCCTCAGGACCAGACAGGTTCTCTGTCAACAGCTGCAACCTTTTTGTGATGCTTTCCAACAGTAGTCATCCTAAACTTTCTCTGTTGTGCTGCCCCAGTTAAGACACTGTATTTCATGACTTTCACTGAATGAACTGAGCTCAATAGTTTGAAGACTTTACAGTGTGTGTTGTCAAACTGTTGTGTTCACAGGGATTTTTACTCCCTGAAGCTGTTCCCCAAAAAAATATTTTTTTCATTGACATAAGTAACTGTGGTGTGTGTATTTCCTTTCTCTGATGTGGTATGATGTAATAAGGCTGTACAAAAGGGTAATGAATTGTCGATTTGCTGGGTAGTTTGTGTTCCTTCAAAAACTAGTTGTACAAGAGGATTAAGAATTTCCGGCCATTTAGCAGAATTCTAAGAATCATCAATAGAAAAAAAAACCCCAAAAACAAAACAAAAAACAAACCAACATTTTCCTCTCATACTTTTTTGTAGCACCTGTGTTTCTTTCCTAAGAAATTAAATTATGCTATTCATAGGAAAAATTCTTAGTACCGCATGCAGCTTATTAGAATTTAAATATTTGCTTTTTAATGTAAGCATTTTAGTGTAATTCTATCCTTGGATTGTTAGGCCTTGGATTTTGCACAAACACTTGGAAAATCTTTTGAAACAGTTGAGTTAATAAACTAAAAGCTAGTAAATCTTTTTAATCAAACTCAAGTTTGAACAGCTATCTGAGACTTAGTGCATGTATGTCCTTGATTACTTATTTCTTTCCACCTACATTCAACATCTTTTTGCCAAGCTGTTGTGTAGAAGAAAATTCTTCTGTGAATGATAAATATTGAGAGGGCAAACTACGTAAATATTCTGTCACTTCTGTCACTATGTTTTTCTATGAAACCTAATCCTTTCATTTTTCTCTGTTTATAGGAACCAAGATCTTTAAAATGCCACAAAATGCAATTGATATTGGCAAAATAGTCCTAAAATTACTGACAGTGAAGGAAATGGTAGTGACAGCCCAATTTTGTACCTTGTTTTTCTAATTAAGCATTTATGAACCCAGTTTCTTTTCTGAAACTGCAGTCTGTTATGAAGCATCTTATTTCCAATACTTTCCAGCCTCTGAAGCCATGCACTTTACTGTCTCTTACAGTGAGCAGCAAGAAACACAAATATCTTTGGATATTCTACTTTTTTGGTCTAGAATTACCTCTTGTGGTCCTTTTTCATTAGAAAGCAAGTCTAGGGCAATGACATACTTCTCAGGTGCTCATCAAGTTAATCAAGATGAATCCAGGTCTCTCCCTCTAGAAGGATTCTTTCTTAAATGAAGCCTGCTGTGTATTGAAGTTGGAGATGCAATTCTGTTTCCTTACTCAGTGTGTCTGAGGATTTCTGCTGTGAATTTCAGTAGAAGTGGGACTGAGACTTAGAGAATGTTCAGGGACAACAATATTAAACACCATTAAATTAGTGATGTACAATGTATTCTGCCTCCTTGCCCCTCCATTCCTCTTTAAGCTTGAAACTAATTTGTTCAATCCTGTAGGAAGTATTGACTTAATCTCTTCTGAATCTATGTCCCCACTACTGTGTGCCAGTTCACGGGGGCAGAATGTCTAGACTCAATCAGATTTAGGAACTAATACAATTACCAGTAGGTTAAGATATTTCCATTGTACTGAATGAAGACAGTAGTGCTCTGAAAATGGCTTAGGCTTTTTTTTTTTTTTTAAAAAAAAAACAAAGGAAAATCAAACTCTTTTGAGACTGTTTTCCTGATGTCACTGGTTAATGGTATGGGACAAGGTATATATCACGTATAGTTTGTTCTTAAATTTTGTTAAGTACTTTATGTTATGTTTTTAAAAAAAAAAACCTTTTGAAGTAGGTCAGACCACCTGCTACGAGGAGGTGTTTTTGCTTGAGAAGGCTGCCCAGGAGGGAATCAAGAATTCAATCCTATGGAAGAAGCTTGAAGTCATAGACAGAAGAGCAAGGAAGTCTTCGGGGGCTTGAGGCATGCAAGACAGGGTATGGTGCTTTACACATAGATAAAAATGAGCACAGATGGGTGTGAAATTATCAGAGACGAGTGAGTTTAAGTTCAGAAGACAAGACAAAAGACCGCAGTATGCTCCCACTGAAACCAGCAAAGCATTATAGGGTTTTGAATTCAGAGTTGGATGTTCTGAAAATAAAACTCATGTTGAGTAGTTAAGGCTGATTGCCTCTCCCAAATCAGTTGTTCTGGTGGATTTGGTTTTCCATTAAATGTTGGATCTCGGAAACTTCTTTTAAATAAAACTCCTCTGAGCTTTAATAGCTTAAAACTGTACGAGATATTTACTCATTGAGTGAATGGAGAGTGAAATCTCAGTTTGAACTGTTTTTAATTATTTTTTTTGGCTTGGTTTAAGCAATGATTTTCTCAAAGCTGCTAGACCGTAGGGGAAGATTGGGGGCATCTTGTGGAATAGGCAGGGTAGAGTGCCTTTGATTAAAAGAAAAGGAAGACAGACGTTGCCTGAAATGCACATGCTGACTTTTTAAATAGAAGAATGTTTGCTCTTTAAAATACCTTCACCTGCCTTCCCTTGCAGCCAGGTTATGTGTCTGTTTTGCATTAATTTGAATTGCAAACTGCAGCTGCTGTTATATAGCATGCATCCAAAACCTAAACCTTTGACACTTTCTTTATTCTAGTTGTCCCTGAAATGTCCTGCTGTCTCATGTTCCTTTTCTTCATTCCTTATCTGCCTCTGAACGATTTGTCTCTTTCTGAAGATTTTCTAGGAGACTCCTTCATTTTCTTTGAGTTTTTAGCTATTCTTCTTGTTTGTTTCAGCATTATCTCCTTTTTTGATTTCTAGTCACAACTCCTGTTTGTTTTAAAATCTAGCAAATTCTAACAAATGGCTTTTTCTGTGGAGTTTGTTCTGTGTGTGAAATGATCTCCTGAGCACAGCATCTAGATTCTATAGTCCAGCTCTTTTGTTCTGTTTGTATATCTGGTATGCTTATAATCAAGATTTCTTTAACCTTCTGCTGTATCTCCATGTATGAAATCTGTGTTTGCATCTTACGCCCACGCACATTCTGAGTTAAAGCTAATGCAATATATGGAGTGTTTAAGTGGCATACTTACTTGCTCCTTGGAGAGGAAATAACTTTGAGAAGGAGGTAAGTATAACACGCGTGTGTTGTGGGAAATGATCCTGGCATACTAGACACTGTGATAATGAGAAACCCTGTGTTCACATGAGAATAAACTCATGCATGATATAACTCTGTCTTAGCACTTAAGAATAAAAAGGTTAAGAATGTAGAAGCTCATGATCATGAAAAAGTCCATATATGATATTGTTGATTCTGAGACAGAATAGTCTATTTTCTGTGCACTTCATACATGCTACATGAGCATGAATAGGGTCAGTACTCCTGCATGGGTATGGTAGTGGTAGCAGAGTTTACACCTAAGCCGTTCCATTTAGGGTGACAGCAGCTGGAATACAAAAAGGCACTCATATCCTGTTGGCTGAGTAGTCCATAATATCTATCTGAAAAACTATTGAGCTTCTATTCTTTTATTCTTGCTAATTAAAAAAAAAAATNCGTTTCAGTTTCTAAACCAGAACACATCTGTTCTGGGGCAGATTGAAGAGCACTGTGAATACTCTGGAGGAATCTGTTTAAATAGAGTGTGATCTTGATGAATCGGGAACACGGACTGTAATCAGTGTAAAATTCAATAAGGCAAATATGAAGCAGTTAATGTAGGAAACAATAATCAAAAGGCCTATCAGAAATAGAGGAACAGAAACCAGATGAGAGTGCAGTAAGCATAATGTGAAGGTTTTTAACACACGAAGTTGCTTTTTAACACAGTTGTTGACATCTGCTGTTTTCATCAGGGAGAAACAGACTGAAATTTCTGGACCTTATGTAAAGACAGTTGGACTAATATTAGCATTGATTGCTCTCAGTATGGTAAGCAGAGGTCGAGATAGACAAAGTATCTAAAGGGATGAAATAGGAAGAACAGGATTATTCTAACTGGCTGAGAACCAGGAACATTGATAATTGAACTTTTCACTTGGTTAAATTTAGCAACAAACAAACTTGAGGTGAACATTCGGTATCCGTAGTATGGACATGCCAAGCAACTAGATAAAGCCTCTCTGGGACTCCATTTCTAAAATGCAAGACTGAAGGGAAATAAAACCTTTTATAGGCATGTGTAAGTATTCCAGTAGTTGTTAAAATGTCTGCCATATTCACTGAAAGTATTTGTCAAAATGAATATATTTACCCAATAACTTTTTTTTTTTACAAAGAGCTATTCAGTTGAATTGGACAATTTCATGAAAACATGAGCAAGAAATAATGCCGTGCAGCTAAAATTAATTTAAAAACATTTTAAAACATTTACTAAATTTAAAATGTGGGACTGAAGGAGCAAATGGGTAAAGGTGTATAAGAGTCATTTTAGATGAATAGTATTTGTGGGAATAACACCTTCCTGAAAAATGCTTTCAACTGAAATTATATTGTATCTATCTTTAAATCTTTAAGCAGCAGTATTTAAATATGGGATCCTGGTATATAGCCTGTTGTGTTTTATACTTGGTTTGTTTGTGGTGGAAGGGAGGTGGTGAGAATGAAAGGATAAGACTTTCCTTTCTCTGGCAAGTCTTCAATGACACTGTAGGAGGAGTAGCTTTCAAATGTGGCATCCCTGTAAAAACTGAACCCTTCTATCTGCAGATGGAGGAGGGCTGTCCTAGAAAAGAAAATTAAGCTCTGGTTTCTCTTGTGCTGAGTCCAAAGGAATGCCAGTCATCTTTCACAGCATACAGTAGGAACTGCTCTCTTAAATGTTACAGAAGGAGGGGGAGAGGAACAACTGAATGTCACGTTGTATCGTTGTAGGAAGAGGAAAGCTTTAACAGTGCCGCTTCTCTTATAGGCAAGTAATCAGAAGGATCACTGAAATACAAGGCGTGTGCTCTTCAAAATGACCTGTATTGTGGCTATACTGATTGAAGCTCTTCACCACTGCCTCCAGTTCGTTCCCTGGGTAGGGGAGGTTCTCCCTGGCCTTTAATTTCAAACTGTGGCATCTTGTCCTGCTGCAGCATTGCAACAGGAACGTTATGATGTTATACAGTCATTAAGCATCCTTTTTTTTTTTTTTTTTTTATTTATTTTAAGCAGCTTGTCATGACTTAACATCATTCTGAAATCCTGAAATGACAGGCAGCCTTACAGCTCCACATTTTCTCCCCCTGAAAAACCTAGGTAGAGTGTGTGGGAAGTTTTTCTATGCAAAATCAATGGTAGTCTGTCTGTACAGTAAGTGTTTCCGTTTTTCAGGAACAAAGCCTCACTAAAAAGGTGTACCAACTTTCCTTAGCTTTTATTCTGTATTATTTTAGATTACTCTCTCCAAATAAGTCTTCAAACTTGGTACAGAAAATTCCAAGCAGATTAGAAAAGGTGACAAGTAATTTTCAGCTTGTCAAGTAGAGCTGAAACAGTTTTCTGAAGTGCAGTGGGTACGTGCTGCATTAGAAAGAACAAAGACGCTACTTCAGCCTGCAGTCCTAATCGAGGTTAGGCAGAAAATGCTGGGTAACAGTTAAATGGGAGGCTTATGCAAAATACGATTGAGACATTTTGCCTTTATTAAGGTGTACATAATTCCTTTGTAAATTAGTACTTAATCTCAATCACTTAGAAATAGAGATGTAGGGAAGGAGACGCTGATTATTTAGCAGTGGCTATCCAGGCGGGCGTGATGATGCTAGTAGACTGGAACGGTGAGGCTTAACACCACACAGAAGGAACAACAAGGAGAGAGGAGTTTGTAGAAGGCAGCTCAGAGCTACTGAAGAGAGACAAAAAGATCACACGCCCTCTTTACACAGGAGCCTGTGTTCCATGTAGGTCAGGAAAAGGAACTGATGTACAGTCCCGTGAAACTCTTACAGGAGCCCTGGGAGTAGAAGGGTTATTGGTGGGCTCTGCAGGGGGAGAAGCAGCTGTCTCCTGGCAAATTCCAAACAATACCTCCCAAAGAAGAAAGAGTGGGACCCTAGAAGGTTAGATGCTCCTCCATTTCCAAAAATGTAACAAGTAATTTAGAGAGTCTTCTGCTGTCTGCATAAGCTGTGATGTATCCAAATATTTATGTTAGGTCTTTACCAAGTCTGAAGAAAATTTATTGCAGACATATCTCTAGAGTTAATTTGGTGAAGCTGTAGGTGAAGCTCTAAGCTTTTATTCTCGAATAAAAAATTTTAGCAGACAAAAGACAGTCTTAGTAGCCTAACTTTGTTTTGTCTTGTTAGTGAAACCATAATTTGGGGTTTTCTTCCCTTTAGGCAGCTCTTTCTGTATAACTTTAAAATCTTCTGTAGGCTTCATGTTCTCAAACTTCCTCTCTCAGAAGAGATTTAAGTGCTGTGAATAATACCATTCTGAGTCAACTAGCTAATGTTAACATGTTTCAAGTATCGTGTGTGACACATCCTGCAATAGAATAATAAATTAAATTAACCTGGTATTTTTGGTACTGCTCTCATTCATAAAAATTTCATACCCTGTGAAAACTGTCTCCAGACATCTTATTTCATTCACTTGCTTCTAAATTGTCATATGGAAGAGAAGGAAGACCATCAGCTACTTACCAACATTGCAGAACAGCCAGGCAAACTGTACTCCTGGTTTTCTCCCTTCCTATAGGGAAAATGGTGCGTGGGAAGGGGCAGGGAGGCAAAGGGGATGTTGTTTTGAGGGTGTTTTTTTCCTTCCCCCAATAAATGTAAAGCGATTTCCTGAATGAGGATACGATCAATCTACATCAAAAAGAGATTCTAATATTTTTTTTCTTTCTTTCTTTTATGACCCTGCATAATTTGGGGCTCATTCCTCCAGAGATGCCTGTGTAAATCTTTGTTACTCAGTAATTTGCCCATCTGGGAAGGGCAGGTTGGAGTTCTTCTGTTTGCTTATGTATGCACACACCTGCAATCTAGTGCTCACATCGCTTCCCTCGAAAGCAAATAGGGAGTTACAATTTTTTGTTTGTTTGTTTCGTCCAGTCGGTGTTATCCGTGAACAAAAACTTGGCATTGTGCTATCCCCGTTATTTTTTCAGGTGGCTTTTCACCCCTCATCTTCTCCCTGCCCCTTGTTAGCGTGGCTTAGATTTCCCTCAGCTGTGTGAAATTTAGTTCTGCTGGGAACTAGTACTGAGCAAACCCTGCCTGGACTAGTCCTTAACTATAGCAGCTGGCTTTTTAAGGAAGTAGTTTTCATATATGGGATAGCATACACAGCTGTCCTTGGAGAGGAGAATGTTACAAGAAAGTTTGGGGTGTTTCTTCCCTGATCTTCCTTCGTCACATATAAATGCAAACAATGTGCCACTTGCTTCAAAATATTTGTTAAAATCTTTTCAGGCTATGGAAAAAATTGTCCCCAATAGGGTCATTATTTTAATGCTGCTGCTGATCTTCAGAGCAATTGAAGTGTGTTGCTTTCATATAAAAATGTGAATGTCCGTACTTTCAGAGGTACTGGGGAAATGTTTGCTATTGTTTATGTGTCAGAATGATGAAGGATCCTTAATCCAATGGCTGTTTTAGTATAAGGAATGAAAGAACTGTTACAAGAAGCAGTAAACTGCATATTCTTTACCTAACATATATCGTGATAGCTACTTTGTTCCAATAAGTTAATAGTTTGATGACGAACTGGAGTTCTTATCTTTTCTGTGGGTAAGCAGAATTAATGTAGGCAGTGAAGAATGGATTTGTCACTCACCGTTTTGAAAGTGTCTTCTATTATAATGCTGTCAGACACCCAGGTGGAGTTTTATTGACTGATTTCCTGAGATCAAGGGAAGTTCAATAAGACTTATGACCAGACCGTGTCTTCAGCAGAAGAGAATTAGGACTGCCTAGTGCAGAATGTATCTTCACCTGTCTCTTAGAAGAGCAGAAAATGTGCAATGATGTATTTCAGTGAAATGACTTAACAGCTGACATGCTGATAAAAACTTCTTACACTCTCAGACACAGTCTGTAAGGAGACAAGAATGTGTGCCACCCAGCTTTTTTGGCTGTTTGCTAAGGTGACAGTGCCTCTGACTCTTCTATGGCATCTGAATAGCCAAATAGTTCAAGTATAAAACCATTTTTTAGATAGCTGGATAAGTTTCTTACATTTCTGCTGAGTGAATTTGGTCTGCATTTGCAGATCTTCTGCTGTTCGGTGTCCAGTTAAAACAGAAATCTATGAATATGAAGTGAGATGTGAGGGATTTGAGTTCTAAGGCCAACTCAAAAGTTACTGTAGCTCTATTAGACCTCCATAGTAGACAGAACTTCACAGATGATGTTCGGTACACCAACCCTTCGAGCTATAGAGATTAAATTTTAACCTCTACTTACAGCTTCTCCAGAGAGTTTTAAAAGTATGCAGTAGTACTTGTCAGGTTATTAGAGTGAGTCTGTGGTGGGAAATAGGCTGTTGGTGTGTAACGTAATACACTGGAGAAACTTCTTACAAGCACCCTATAGTTCAGAAATTATTTCACCATTGCATTAAAATTAATGGAATCTGGGCAGAATTTGTTTGTTTACATGAGCAGGTAAGGTGTTAAACTAAGGGAACTCAGGGAATTGTTCAGTTGGGATGCATATTTTTTTCCTTTTATAATTCACAATAACGGATTGATGTGCAGCATTGCTCCAGAGCAGCTGCTTTCCTTTAGCTCCACCGGCCTTTACACACCTGACAATCTTGGTGATAATCACTAGTGAGAATACTGGTTTTCACAGCTCATTGAATAGCTGAGGAGGAGTGCAGTTGTATGACTGATTTCTTTGAGTTGCAGAAAGCCTCCAGAGGAGATCAGGAATTCTGCTCTTGTATTTTCTTTGAAGCTTGCTGATGTGTTCAGTTCCAGTCTAGTTTCCCATGGAAATAAAGTGTATAGACTATTTATTTCAGTCCTTGCCTAATACATTTTTGAACCTATTGGTCTGCTTCAGTCAAGCTTGAAAGAGCAATAGCAATTTTGAAGCAGTTCCAATGACTTCATGGAATTTTATGGCTGAGTAAAAGAGGCTCAGGTTGATGCCCTTGGTGCTTCAAGCGGACCTTTCCCCTTGCAGAAGTGAGGCAGCCAGGACTCTTCTCCCTGATGCTACGTTTGGCAGAAGGCAGCTGGTCACCTAGCACAGAAGCACTGACCAGCAAGTCGGTATACAAATAGTTACTGCCGAACCCTCACTCTGTGGAGGCGTCGTGGTGAATCGGAGGGTGCTGAGCTTAATGGGGCAGGAGGAGAATCCAGCCTCTGTCCGTCGGTGGGAACCTGCCGTCAGTGAGTCTGTCTGTCTGAGCAAATGGGCTCAGGCTCTCTCCGTCTCTCTTTCTCTCGAGTATATCATGCTGAGGAGCCAAGTTGCCTGGCTAGGCAGCTGAACCTACTAGCTTTCTCTTTGAAGAGAGCATTTGTTTTCATATTGGTTTACTTTCCTGGGAAATGCAGCATGTGGTGGGTTTTTTCTCCCTCCTTGTTCACTGATCAAAATGTATGCCGTGAGCGTCCTCTCCATGCACGCACATACGCAAAATGTAAATGTGGTTAAAATGCATTCAGGAGATGATTAGCTCTGGCATCTCTCCAATTACTAAAGAAGATTAAAACATTTTCTACTAATAAATATTTATTAATGAATAAGAAACTTAAATATACATTCCTTAACTCAAGTGAGCTATGGTGTACACAACGGTTCCGCTTTTTCACTATGTGAACATTTGTTTTATCCAGCTTGCAAATGTTCGGGCGCAGCCCTAGACAGTTGTTCTGTGCCTCTTCCCCTCAGCCCTCTTCTTCCCTGGAAGAGAAGACCCTGGCTGAAATGGGAAGCATTCCTCTTCAACCGCGGCATAAATCTTCAGGTGTATTTGCCAGCTTGAACCAAAGGGAGAAAGGGGCTACTTGCTGCTGGTGCAATGAAACGTTAGCTTTCTGTAAACCGAATTTTACAGAAAGCATGAAAATTACAGTTAGTAATTTAGTATTTTAATGATTTTTTAATTTTATTTTTTTTTTACAATGGGAATGCTGTAGGATGTAATACTGAGCATACCCACCCTATTTAGGGTTGCCTTTACAGTTGCTTTGTTTCAGGATTTTTATAAATTAGTCTTTCCCGTTTCCGTGGCAACTCAGTTGTCTGCATCGGTTGCCAAGGAACAGCTTCTGCCGCACAAAGGACATGGACACTGCTACAGTGATTTCATTCTTGGCGCTAATAGGCAGTGGAAGCGTAAGCTTGATATTCGATGGAGTATGGCCTCCATATTGACTGTTAGCAGGAACTTTTTTTTTTAGTGTAATTATGGTATTCTCTTCTCTTTGTAATTCAGCCATCACAAACCTCCTGTTACGCACAGCTAGAGGACTTTGTGAAAAAGTGTAATAGTTGCATAGACATAAAGCACTGGAAGATGCATGTTTTCAGGACAGCTTAACCAACTGTACAATAAATTGTGTTATAGCGTGCTTAAAAAAAAAAAAAAAAAGAGTTGTTTTTACAATGTAAAATAAGAAAGTCCCAATTGTGTGATTTGCAGAGAGCAATTAGATATCATTCTACCTATCCCAGCAAAGACAGGATTAGAAGTGAGCACTGTTAGGGTCGCAGTTGGACACATGGCTCCCTGGGCTCTCTGGAACTCTAGAAGTATTTTCTTATTTGACCTCTGGTAAAACTACAATCTGGATTCCCATCTGATCTTTCTTTTAAGAAGCACAAACTGACACCTGTCATCGGTTCGTCAGTTTTCTAAAATGAATGCGGATAGAGGGAGCATATTGTGAGTCATGATTCTGGGTTAGTGTAAAATTTTATTTTTGAGGCTGCCTTGCAGCCGTCAGTTTTATGGCTGTGAATTTCTGAGTGCACGGTCTCAAAGCAGCTGAGGAATTCATTTGGAATTCGTTACAAAATACCATACATAGTTTCAAAGGAGAATATTAATTTACTTTGTGGTTTTGTAAGTGGTAATCGGGACAAAATATTCTACGTCGCACATAGACATACTAAGTTCAGTTCTGTGAGAGTGAAAGAGTGAGAGAATTGGGCTCTTCCTCAGAGGCTGGTGTAGATACAGAAATAGGGTCTTTTGATCTTAGTATAGAATCTGTAGCTCAGATTTAGTCTACCTCCTCTCACTGATTGTCTAATGAAGTGCCATTACTATACAGTGTTACATGAGTGCTACTCATCAGCGGGGTTTGAATCAATTAGTATTTGGAATAGCTGCTAGGAGGGTGAAGTCAGTGTTGTGTAATACAGAGTAGTTCATTATATGCAGAAATGCAGATACTCCTGTGAAAAAGAAAAGCTATTGCATAGTATTGTCTGCCCACAGGTGTGTAAGAAAAGAGGCCAAGAATTCTTTTCTCCTGTAGCTACCAGGAGGAGTTTGCGATTACAATGCAGCTTACAGAGTACAAGGAGAAGCCGAGTGATTAGAAATCCGATAATTTGATAGCATCTCTAGTTTGATGGCTTATGCAAAAAGCTATGTTACCTGCAACCACTTGGCTTTCGTGGGCACTGAGCAGGGCAGAGCCTCTTAGGGCAAGTGTGGCCAAAAAGCACTGTTACTTTCTAGTTTTTGAGCACTTTTTAAAGCCCTTTGCCACCCAGTACTACCCTTGCCTACAAGAACCGGCACGCCTGCGGGGCAACTCACAGGAGTTCTTTTGGACTTGATTTAGCTTAGTTTAGAAATGCTTTGGCCTTGGAAAACTAGAATTCAGTCTCTGAAGCGAGTCAGTGCCTCTGCGCAGCATTCCCAGCTTGATGGATTACTGAGTGAAGTGCAGTTTTATCTCTGTCTGTTATCACCTTTATTACTGAATTTATTATTTTCGTATTTTAATATAAGTGAAGCCCTCAAACCTTTCCTGTGTTATTGTAATAAAAATTATCTGTTGTTTCATAGTGAGGTTGTTTGTAAGGAAAGCTGTAGTGCAGTCAGCACAGATAAACCTACTGAAAATCAGAGTGAGCAATAACTCGACTTAGATTAATGTTTGAAAAGCTAGATACCAGATTTCAAGTACTGTATTGCACCTTACGCAGACCAACTACATTTTGCAAGTTGGGAGTAAAGCAGTGGGTATGGCGGTGGTATTTCATAGCTCAAACCAGAGAGCCCTCAACCTCTTTTTGCTCCTAATTAGCTGTAATCTGAAAGCTTTGAACAGAGAAGACAGAAAGCACTGAAAAATAAAGGAGCGAGTTACCTATCTTTTAATGAATGCCATAAATAGCAGCCTATCCTTTGTACTTGCTCTCTCTTTCAGATACTGTATTGCATGATACAAGCCCTACAATGTTCTTTAAAAACCATTTGGGGATTAATAAATGGGGAACATTGAATTCTCTTTCTGTATAATGCACTTACAATAATTTGCAGTTGCCCAAATAGCTTTACAAGTCACTCGAGGCATGATTTACTTAAAAATTATATGAATCAATTAGATAGTAAAACATACTTAATGTAAAAGTTATAGGACAGACTGATAAAAACCAGGCAACTAGATTAAATATTTGACCTAAAGTTGTCCTTTTGAACCAGATGCAGGGCAGCACTTGAGCTGTAGGCTGAGTGTGGATACTCTGAACTGTACCGATGTTGTAATCTCCGACCAGATTGGTCGATTGGAGAGCCTCTGGTCACAGTTTAAATATTTATTAAATAAAAATGTTTATTATTGTCCTAGTTTTTGGCTGGGATGGAGTTAATTTTCACAGGAAGCTAGGAGGGGACACAGCCAGGACAGCTGACCCAAACTGGCCAAAGGGGTATTCCACACCATATGACGTCATACTCAGTATATAAGGGCAGAGCTGGCCAGGGAGGAGTCGCTGCGCCGGGATGGGCTGGACATCAGGTTCTGGGCAGTGAGCAAATTGCACTGTGTATCACTTGCTTTGAATCATCTTTTATTAGTCTTGTTATTTTCCTCTTCCTTTGCTGTCCTGGTAAACTGTCCTTATCCCAACCCACCCACAAGTTTTACCTTTTTCTTCTGATTCTCCTCCCCATCCCACCACAGAGGGAGCACTGAGCAAGCGTCTGTGTGGTACTTAGTTGCCAGCTAGGGCTAAACCATGACAGTTATAAATACCATTTACAGGGGAGAAAAGGACATTGCAATACATTGGAGCATTACTCCCTGAGTTATTATTAGACCTTTATTTAAATGAGATCAGTCATCCAGATTGTACAGAACCTGGCCAAACTGGGGATTTTTTTTCCTCCTCTTATATAACAGACTTCAAAATCCTGATTTGATACAGCAAATCCACGCAAATATTTTATGTAAAGTCTATGTCCTGTACCCCATTTCTCTCTGTTGCCTATCCTGCCAAAGTCAAATGAACTGTGGAATGTGCAGGTCCTTTTTTTTTTCTAGCTCTATAATGTTCAAAAGGAACGTATTCTAGAAGAGGGCTTGCATGGGGAAACTCTTCATTGCCCACTTTGGTGTGGCTTTGGTAGAGCAACCCCATCTCATAACTTGCTTACATTGCCTGTGCGCTCGCGTTGGCAGGGCTCTCTTCCCAGCCTGGCTGTGGCTCTGCAGCTCTCGGCACAAAAGCTGCATTAGCCAGCCTTGTCCTGCATACTCCTCCCAGCTTTTGATATAGCAAAGTATTCTTTTTTTTTTTTC
>VXBL01002240.1:141689-158404 GCA_013400195.1 Aramus guarauna
AAATCTTGGGGTTGAGAGTGTGTGTTTGTGTTTCCTAGTCCAAGTTTCTAATAATTCAGTCCCATAGGAAGGAACCGAATGATGGTTTTAAGGTGTTTGTGCTGCCTAACGTAGCTTAGAGTCATCCCAGTCTGAGCTACAAACCAGCCTCTTTTTACACTGCCTCCAAAGTCTCTGGAAAGAGACACTAAATTTAACCATAACTATTTTCACAGCACAGCTTAAAATTCACAAAGCTAAAGCTTAGCTACAGTCTCTGCCATGTGTTGGAGCTGGGCTGTGAGAAAATTCTATAAGCATACTAATATTGCTCTGAGAAAGGAGTTCAGCTGACCAAGTTAATAACTTCCTAGAAATCTCTTTGGACAGATTTCCTCATAAGGGTAATTCAGAGGAGTGGTATTACAGTACTGAGATTTTTCTAAACATCACTGAAACCCAGGAGGTGTCTAGAATTTCCATTTAGTAAGTTGCCAGTAGTTGCTGTCTAAATCGTGATCTAAATAATATACCAGTGAAAGTAAGTTAATACTATATTGCTGTTGATTTAATAAAGACATTGTCACCAGCTGTGTGATGTGGGGGAGTCTGTACATTTAACAGGTTGTTGACCCTTTTTAGCTTTGAATGATTAGTCAAATCAAGCCTTGTGTTAGAAGTAGTTAAGGATGAAATATTTGGTGTATATATAAATACACAACATGGCACCAAAAAAAGTCTCGTTTTGTTCCACTCCTGCAAAGGGACTCTCTGCTTGAGGTTCTACACCCCTCCTTCAGTCATCGCTTGGCTCCAGAGCTGCTCCAGTTTTTGGGAAAATTATTTTGTCTGTTCCTATATTTTTTTTTTTTTTGGTCAGACTGTCCCTTCAAAAATTAGGTAAGCTTTGGCAGCAAAGTGCATGGTTTCTGCATTTCTGCACGTGTTGCTGAAAGTCCCATGAACCATCCTGAGAGTTTTTGTTTTTTATATGTTTTTTTTCCTTTGTGAGGATCTGTTCTGTGTGTAACCTTGTTATTCAAAGGTCTGCAAAGGTACCTTGAACTTCTTTAGGTGTTCTGTACAGAAGTACCTTCTATAAGCTCCTTAAAACTAGCCTGCCCGATGAATGCATATAGGTGTTAGTCTTGCTGGTTTTAAGTGTCACATAGTGACACTGATGTTCCTTTACCTATTACTCATTTTCCTGCCATTTTCAACAGCATCAAAAGTTTGGTTGCATTAAGCTAGACCTCTTACTCAGATTAACAGAGACAATTCATAGTAAATTGGGATGCCCTTGGCAACATAAGGAACAGGAGGACGTAAATTTACTTCCTTAGTATAAACTTGTGCAATTTTTGCCTTTGGGACTCTTTTTTTTATATATACATTGTGAGGCCTTATTGGCTTTGGCTCATTAGTCACACACTTCTAGTATTAGTGACATTTGAAATATAGGAGAATATACTTCCCAGGGTTCAAAGTTGGCTTAGGGGGATTAAGTCTAGTTTAGTTCAACTTCCAGGGTTTATTAATGCATATGCATGGGGAAAAGCTCTAAGGTAGGATATCGTACTGCTTTGTTTAATCACCCAAGCTGGAACTTCTAGATTGCCCACAAACCTGCTGCTTTGGCTGATGGAGCAACAGATGGTATCGATCGGTGGTTTTTGCCCTCTTTGAAAGGGAGCAAAGAAGGGTCATAGGAATCACAAAGCTTCAGAGGTACTTGCTTTCTTTAGAAGATGCACAGGGTCAGCTGTGGCAGTGGCAAGAGCCCATCCTGTGATTTGAAAGTGAAATTATATTTATTGCTTACAGCTGTTTTCAAGGGGAAATCTTGCAAGATTCAGGCAAAATGATCCCTTTTCTCATTCACCCTTTTTTAAATGGATGGAATTTTTTTTTTTTTTTTAATGTGGTTTATAATTTGAGGAGGAAGCCAGCCAGGTACACTGCGGCTGAGGTTGCTGAAGTTCAGAGGCAGCAGGATAGTTCCCGTGGGTTATGCCGGGCAGTCTTCCTGGGTGCCGCTGCTTGCCGCGTCTTCGTAAGGGCAGCTGAAATAGCTGAAGCCAGCTGCAGGGGGGTCTGGGGAGTGACGACTTTCTGATTCTGTTCACCATCAGCAAACGGCAGCTTTGGAAGGGCGGCGTTGGCTCAGGCCGGGGAGCCCAGCGTCGAAGGGCAGTGAACGGCAGGATGTTCCGGGCAAGCCGAATATCCCCTGGCAAGGTGTCCGCCACTGGTGTTTGGGGTAGTTGTCCTTAGAGGGGTTTTTCTGTAACTTCAGTGAGTTGAATTGCTTGGGTTATGTGTATATCTTTAGAGTTCGGGTTGGATTTTTAAAATTTACTTAGTTTACAGTTTCTTGGTTGGTGATATTAGAAAGGGGGAGCATTTTAGTCTGTTGCTTTGTGTACTGAATGTTAGTCATCACGTTTCTACATTAAATCGATCAGTTGTTTTACCTAGGGAAGATCTCTTTACAGTAAATCAGCCTTGATTTACCTTTGATCTATGCAGCAAACCATAATGCTTCTCTTGATTGCTTTCTTGTGATCCCTGTACAATATTTTGAGAATTCTTCTGCTGTGAATCATTATTTGGCAGGTATGTGGAGAACTGCAGGATCTAGCAGAAAACTGACAACTTTTCCACATCCTGCTGATCTTGGCCATATTGCAGAACAGTGGTGGTCTCTTGTAGTTAGGACTTTCGAGTCTTGTGTCATATTTTAGACAAGTTTTTAATCTTGGTTTTGGGCTAACTGTCAGAAAAAATATTTGGATTGAATAAAGTGTCTGTGCAATGTAGTAACGTATGTCTCTTGTTACAGTGGTCCTCAGATATGCTTCCAGGAGAAGAAACTGTTTATATTAGCATGGCTACTTTCTCAGTGTCCAAACTGGTAACTACATCAATCTCTTAATCCCAAGCACTTGGAAATGAAAGACCAAATGATCACGATCAGTTTACAAACCAGTATGCTTATTTTAAAAATCAAAAAAATGAAACTTCTACTTCCTTCTCCTGTCCCCCTGCCTTTGTGGGTTTTTTTTCTGTAGTTTTTGTTTTTTTTGTTTGTTTTGGGGTTTTTTTGTGTGGGTGTGGGTGGGGTTCCCCCCCCACCCCCCAGATGCCCTTCCAGACTTTGAGCTGGGGGGTAGTTAACAGTTCCCTGGTACTGCACACTGTATGCTGAAATCTAAATTGAACAAGTATTGCATAATTGCCTGAAACCAGAAGCAGGCGCTTTAGGGGAATTACAAAATATTGCATGATTCCTCATTAAAATTATGCATTGGCAGTCTCCTTGGGGAAGGAGTTAAGTTTCCCCATTTCCAAGACAGGATAATGATATGGCAAATAAAGCATCCTGCATGTGCAGTGCAAAGATGAAAACCATATGTAACACTGCAGTGCCTTGAAACAATTGTAAGTGAGAACATGTGAGGCTGCAGCAGAGTTTAAAGTGTGTGTAAGTAAACACGGTGTGTTCTTCCATCTCCTGCTGGTAGATTACCCCTTGATGCAGTTTCACTTCACAAAGCAATTTGCAGTGGTTTACAAGGCTTCCTTGTCCCTCAGCCCAAGTATTTTCTTTTGACTTTTTTTCTAAGTTTATCCCTGGTTCCCAGGACCTCTTTAAAATTTTGCTCTAGAGCAAGAAAGTTAGTGTCCAGTCAGAAACAAACTATTGGAGATTCCGGAGGTATTTGAAATTATGACTTTAGGACACACCAGAAGCAAATACCAATCAGGCAAAACAGTGTTTGCAAACAGTGTTGGCAAATACAGGAGATACCAAACCTTCTGGTTAGCGGCCCATAAACAATTGGTTAGGTTTTTCTGCTGAGAGGCATGTGGAATTTGTGAGACTCCTGCAGCTACTTTTCAGAAACATCTCTAGCTCCTGGCAAGATTTTTGAAGGTGTTTATGTGTACTTAGCTGCCTGCAGCTAGTATTGGTCTGAAAGTCTTAGCAGATGATTAACAGCATCATTAGCCACCTAAACACCTTTTAAACTGTTCATCTTTGCCAGAAGGATCACAAGCTTTGCTGGGATGGGTCTTTTAAACTTAGCTCTGATGCTCAAGTTTCTCAGCCTGTGCTAAAACAAGTAATGTCAGATAGAAAGTATCTATAAGCAAAACCAGACACAGTTTTGGGAACTATATGGTGGGATTTTTTTTTGAGGTGTACTTTGCAGAGAAACTCGGACAAGTATGGGATCTGCAAGTCTCAAAAGAAAATGTCAAGCAGTTGTTTCTGTGAGGCATCTAAAGGCTCCCCTTCACTGAAGCAAGTAAGGAAGGCCAGTAGGAAAATGGACTGACCTTGGATTTCAGTTTAGATTCTGGTTCAAACATTCTGAGCAAATGATAGTACGTCCATTATTTGGTTTTGCTTTGTTTTTGTAATAGGGACAAGGGCTGTCTCTAACCCTCTGCTTACCATTCTGACCATAGCAAGTGATACCTAATCTTAGCAGCAACCTACTATAATAGGTTTCTAGTGTAACAGAAATAGGAGATTTTTCAAAAAACAACCCATAGGGATGAGCAGCAGCCTAACTACCTAGGGTAGACACTTGACTTCATTGTGGCATCCCTCTGGTTTCTACCTACCAATTCCTGGAATCACCCAAAGTCTTCTCTCACAAGTTCAGCTTCTCAGCTCTGCTGCTTACCTTCCTGACCTTCTTCCACAGCCCCACCTGAAGCACTGCATGGGCACTGCAGACTCTTTCTACTAGACAAACTACCTCTGCATTTAGGAGAAGATGTAGGTTGTCTTTAGCAATGAATCAGTTTGTATTTTTGCCAATGTACATTAAGATTCATAATCCATTCCTAACCATGACCATTTAACACATAAGTTGATCATTTGCAGATGGGTTTGCTGGAGAAACTTTTTTATAATGAGGAACAGGAAGGATAACAAGAAAGGTTCCTACGAGTACGGTAGTTGCAAGAGGAAGTTTAGGGAAAATGAGGTGAAGGCAGCCCTGTGATAGCTAATGCACAAAAGCTGAAGTACCCTTCCACTCCGCAATCAGACTTTCTAGACAAAGCTTCTTTGGTAATGGTTTTAAAGTAGAAGAGGGTAGATATAGACTAGATATAAGGAATAAATTTTTTACAATGATGGGGCTGAAATACTGGAACAGGTTGCCCAGAGAGGTGGTAGATGTCCCCGGAAACATTCAAGGTCAGGTTGGATGGGGCTCTGAGCAACCTGATCTAGTTGAAGACGTCCCTGCTCATTGCAGGGAGGGTTGGACTAGATGACCTTTAAGAGTCCCTTCCAACCCAAACTATTCTATGATTCTTTTCTAGCAAAGTGGTTTGGGAGGGAGAGGAGCAACCAGCAGCTGGGGAGCAAGAGTGTAGGGATTACTTCTTTAAGTAGTTGGGTGTACCTAAACTGATGAGCCTGCAAGGCTCATCAAAGGCTACAAAAAATAGTGTGAAGCAGAGTAGCAAGGGGAATGGCTCACTTGAAGTTCAATTTGGATGTTAGGAAAAACTTTTTCACTAGAAGGGTAGTACAGCACTAGAGAAGTTTGCTCAGTTTGTATAATCTTCATTCACAGAAGTTTTTGGAGCTTGGCGAGATGGAAGCTGTGAGGAGGGAAAGGGAGTCTGGACTGAAGAACTCCAGATGTTCTTTCCAACCAAATTTCTATGATTCTGTGAATACTTCCTAATTTTGTTTTTTGTTGCATGTATTCTTTAATTTTTATTTGCCTGTATGGATAGGACAGCATGCCCATCTTCTGTCGTGAACTGGTGAATGGCAGTTGTCCATTTGTAGCCTACAGTCAATGTGACAGACCATGTTCCTCAGCGAAGAGTGTGCCTTTGAACTTTAGGTACGTGGCAGCTACTCATCTTGACTTCTGCATATTAGCCACACAATAATTTCCCATGTAGATGTTTGATAGTCTTAAGATTTCATTCTGTTGTAGACTTTGTAAATAACAGCTGTTGGTACTTCCTCATTATTGTGCTTGGGACTAATTTTCTTACCGTCATTAGTACTCTTCAGTAGACCTCAGTGATCTGCATTATCAGCCTGTTTGCTGATGGATGAACATGTGCAAAGATTCAAGATTTGTGCAGGTGTGTGTAGTAAAGCTTTAGGAACATGGATGACGTGAAAATAGGAGATAGCACACTTTGTCATTGGCATTCCATGATGAATAGATTCTTAGATTATTTTTTAAAGGTTATAGCAAAACTTCAGTCTTGCATCTTTTTTTGAAAAATGTTTATCTTTGAAAGAAACAGCAGCCCTCTTTGCCTCAAAATCCTAAAGATAACTATTTCGTATTCAATGCAAGTTTGACTTATGGATAGATGAGTTTCTGTTGTCTGTTATTAAAGTCAAATATGCGTAAAGTAGACCTTTTTTAAAAAAAAAAAAAAAATACTACATCTTGGCATAGTACGTTCATTCCAAAATAGAGAATACATAAATATATCTTGTACAGAACACTTTATATTAAAGCTTGTTTGAATTATATATATAAGCATGAGCTTCCATACTGGTATCCATTTTTGGTGTACTGTAGAAATATTGTCGTTTTTATTTCTGTTTAAAAATGTACATGTACACGATTACTAGGAGTGCTACCACATACTGCTTAAAGACGGCAAACACAGACAGTGGTATGTTCCCTTTCTTTTTCAAATCTTTCTATGACTTTACCTAGCTACCTTCAGTCCTCTGCCAAAACTGTTTCAAACAAATCTCTTGGTCAATACTGTGTCACTTGCTAGATCTGGAGCATAAAATGGTTATTGCATCTCTCTCTTCGTACTATCTTTGTGGCCCTTCAGTTTATTCTTATTTTTGTGCTTATCTTTAATTAGATACTTTCCTATTCGTCTCTGAGCAACTTTGGTAGTCATTACAAATGTAGTAGAGATTTGCCTGGTTTTTCAACTCAGGATGATTTTTAAGATGCTGATGTTCAGCGTCATAGAGAGATGGGATTTTTTTATTACCAGCTCAAGCGAGTGTGGTATAATTAACATGTTTCATCCAGATCAAATCTCCAGAGCTTTGCTGTCGACACAGAGCAGCATCCTAGAAAGCAGTTTCCTGTTTGGCTGGGATTCTGTTAGCAGCGCTGCCAAAAGATGCAGTTGTGTTTCCCTTTGCCTCTTCTGTACCAGTGCCAGGACTTGGATATGGCTGACTGGGATCCCAAAAGCGCTAATCCCAGTACAAACTGGGGGATGGGGAGAAAGTGCTACAGCTGGCCAGAGGTGGACGGGTAGGATGTGACTAGCCACATGACAGCAGCACTAATGTGGGCTGGCTGCAGTTGGTGGTGAAACCACATCCTAGCAGATATCTGCTGAATATATTTAAGTTATGTGCGTTTCAAAAGTATGTAATTTGGTCAAATTTAAGAGGGTTTTCACAAGAATTTCAAAAGTCATGAACTTGGCTGTAGCTTCCTAACCAAATGGCACGTCTGTGCTCCAGATTGTGGAATTGTAAGAATTTCTCCTTGAAACCAGCATTCAAAGATTTTTAATATGAAGAAATTTCTTCATATCAGAACTGTAGTTAATGAGGCTTCCCACATCAGGGTGATGTGAGACTGCTATATGGCATGGGAAGTTTTACTCCAGATACATCATATCTTGCCAAATTTTGGAGAAGAACAGTTCCATTTTTAGAATTGGGTTAGTATCGTTGTTCCATGTCAAAAGAGGAAACAAAGGGGAAAAAAGGCAGGAAGAAAGACAGGGTTCTGGTTGGAATATTAGTTGATCTCTTAGCCTTGATGGTGCACTGCATACCACTACTGAGCTCAGCTCTGTGCATGGAGGTAAGCAGACTTTGCCTGCCGGGGAAGAGATGTGCCTCCAACTCCAGTCCCTTCAGCTGCAAGTCCCGAGGGGGGACTTCCCGTGTGACTGGTAATGCTTGACGTATGGTGAAGTCATGTGGGGTTTGCCTGTTACATAAAAGCTTCTTGGTTTTCTTTCATCAATCTTCAAAAATTCTCAGCTTATTTATCTGTTTGCCACTTTGTGCCTCAGGGGAGAGGACTTCAATTTAGAGATACTGGTTACATGACCAAAACAAATAAAGATTATTCAGCAAGCTCTGTTTGCTCACTGAGTGCCCTTTTCAGCTTCTGAAATGAAGATGATGTTCAGCATAAAACATTGTACTGGAGTAGCAAATAACATTATTTTTAGAAGACGAAGTTTTGGCGGTAGGAAAGTTCCATGCGGAAAGTTCTTAACTTGTGTGCATTTAATGGTGCTTACAGCTCAGGGAGTTTGCAGCCCATTGGAATAATTCTTTCTGCTTAGACAGGAAAGCAAGCGCCCGCTTTGGGCCACAGAGCTGGCCGATGGCAAGATCAGTGTGGTGTGCTTCAAATCGCAGGTAACTATAGGCATACACTGGCTTCACATGAACGGTTGCTTTCAGTATTTACTTTTTATCCCACTTGATCACCTCTGACTGTTACTGCGACACATTGGGATTTTCAGGCCATATAAAAATAATTTCTCTGTTGCTAACATAAGAGACTGAAAAACGCATTGGGTAAAACCATCTTGATCCAATATAATAAGAAGAGTTAATTACAAAATACTTTAAAAGTTGTAGACTTTTCTCCCCTGAAGAGAAAGGCAGTATCTGCTAGCATCATATTTATTAAGATGGCTTGGTTTTCCCAGGGGTAAAAAAAAGTCTGTTTAGTTTTCTTGTTTTGTTTTTAAACTTAAGATGTTCTACAGAGCTGGGTTTTGTGGCTCTGTGCAGGATGTTTAGCTTTGAAATTAGGAGTAATGGTTGTTTTTACGATTGTTTTAAACATGCAGAATAATAACATTCACGGAGTCCTTTTCAGTTTTATGAAAACAAGTATTTGAAGTAAATTTTACTTTGTTCTATTTTGCTTTGTCTTTTCTTAGTTTCAAAAGGGAAAGCTTACTTTCTGTGGTTGATAGACTTGGGGTGTAACAAAACAATGGCTGAAGGCTTTGCAGTGGTTGTCTAACCCGTCCCGGCAGCGCAGCCTTGCTGGACAATGACGGTGAGCCCCTGTGCAGCCTCCCCCTCCCAGGAGTCATTTTTATGTCCTTCTTTCACTATTTATGGGATCATACTATGAGGAAATATGTTAAATAGCTGAGACCTCTGCTTCTCTGTCAAATTTGAGTGAAGCCAATGATTTTAAGTATTGTGGAGATAAAAATATGTGGTTTGCAGTACACAGTGTGTTTGTATAAGGCCTGTTTCCTTACAAGATTAGATTGTTTAGGATTTTTGGATGATTTTTTTTTCTTTCCTGTTTTTATCCAATTACTTTAAAACATCCAGATTCAAGTGCATGTGGCCTTTAGTACAAAGTTGTACTTAAGTCTAACTTTGTATTGGAATATGATGTATTAGAATCTGGTTTTTGGCTATACTGACATGTTATGACTGGATGCATGCTTTGGTGTTCTGGCACTGCTTTCTAAAACTGAAATAGCTGTGGACATGCTGCCATTGTTCTTAAAAAGGAGAGAAAGAATTGCATTCTGCTGAGAAGCATGAGTTTGCCATAGTTTTGGTATTACAAAATCCCCCATTTCCTTTCTGTCTGCAGTTATTTATTAATTTTGAAAAGGTTTTGCTGTTTCTAATGTTGTTTGTAGTCCAAAACTTGCTTTACCAGGTATTTTAGTGTCTTTGAAATTCGAACCAGAAAAGTAAACATGTTTTCCTGCATGAATGAGCAGGACCAGTTACTGCAGAACCAAAGAATGGCATAGCTGGAGCACTTCTAGGAGTCCCATCGGCCAAGGATCAGGTACAATACAGACGACTGCATGTGTCTCCAGGCATCATATATGATAGTCAGAAAAAGCTCTTACAAGGCAGGACCTCTAACTACCATTTTTCAGTACGCTCATTTTTCAACACAGTTTTTCCTAAGGAGTTCAGAAAAAATATTGTATTAGGGCCCAAATGGTGGGGCCCTAGCTGTCATGTTTTCTGCCCTTTACAAATTTGTATCTCTCTGGAGTATGTTGGTCTGAGAAGTTACATCTTTGGGATGTGCACAGTCTGTTACTCCCTCCACAACTGGAATGTGAATGGGGACATGGTCAAGAGATCATGATGGTGGTGTTTGGTTTTTGTTTGCTAGGTTATGATGTTTTCTAGCCAAAGATAATTCCCCTTTGATTTCAGGTAATATTACTGTTTGCGTAAAGAAGTGAATCAAATGAGACTCTTCACTTACTTAGATGTATAGCAGAGTTGAGTAAGTCTTCAGGTATTTGTTGTGAACTTCTACTTTATTAATGCTTTGTGCTGACCTGCTGTTGTGGAAAACCACTTTTCTTTTGAGCAGAAACTCCTGGGATAAAGGGCAGTGGCACAGCGGTGACGGGGATGGCAGTTCTCGTTCTCAGGGTCTCTGCTCTCCCTCTGTACCAGCTGGCAGAAGGCTGGTGCATCTGCTTGTCCCATTAGCAGCTGCCCTGCTGGGTCAGGAGCTTTCTAATACAGAGCTCCAGTGACTGCAGCATTTGTGGAGAGTTACCTGAGCTAGCAAACCATAGGGGTGTCTGCTTCTTGCTGAAGCATAAAGGGCCAAAAAAAATGTTGAAACTAGATCCTATGCTGCTCTTCTAATTCTTAAACAAGACATGCCATTCCTACTAACGTAGAGTGATTTTGCTGTTTCCGCTTACTGGATGTCTGTAGCACTGAGGCATAGCCCTTAGCAAATTGCTCAGGATGTCATAATGTGACTGTGCTGTAATATCACCAATTTGTACTCTGAAACCTCACCAGTACCTAAAGTGTCTGCAAAACATGTAAAAAATGTATCTCTTTTGAAGCTGAAGGGAAGTGATCTTTTTACAGCTGTGAAAGGATTGGGGATGGGTTACTGTCTGACTTTGGCGTTTAATTGAGGTGGTTTTGGTACAGCCTCACACCCAGCTGTAGGTGACTCCTGCAATTCTGGGCAAGAGAGAAAGGACTGTTCAGAGCAGGAATTAACCAAGGTGCTGCTAATCTTCCTGACTTTTAGAATAGAATTTACAATCTTGTTTGGGATATTGAAGTTTTCTAAATCAAAAAGGGGAAAATTAAACTGGCAATGAATGGTATTGTCTACCATATCAGAGGGTAGAGAGAAAGGCTCCTCTGAATTAAAGAGGGCAGAAAAAGCTTATGTACAAATCAAATGCTGCAGTGGAAGAGAGTGTTTGTGGTTTTGACAAGCAGATGAGAGAAAAGGATCAGTTAATGGTGAAGCAGTGAACTTCAGAAATGGTGGAAACAACAGAGGAGTTGAGAAAAACTTTCTCAAAGATTGATACCAGTGAACGAGAGGGGGCTGAGAAGTTACAGCTGTGTGTGACGTTTGGCTAAGACAAGAAAGAAGTGAGAAGGAGCAAAAGGTAGGATCTGGGTAGTGTTGTATCTTTCGGGTAAAAGTACAGAGCTGGATCAAGCTCAATATCTGTTGGATGACTGAGACTTCATAAGGATGCTGGAGAAGGCAACGCAACTCTGCCTCCTTCTTTAGAAAAGGATTACTTTCTTGCTGATGCTTGAAAGCATCCAGCTGGCTGGAAGCACCCACCTTCGCCTAGGAAAGGAGTATATCTCTTTTGATTGAAGGTAATTTTCCCCTCTCATGACTAAACTTCCCTTTTTTCATTGCAAAGATAACCTAAGTTCAACATACAAGCAGGAACATGCTATCTCTGGTGAGAACTCTTTCATTGAAGAGGGGCAGTTCCTACACTGTCTTGCCACACACCTTAGCAATGATCATTGGAGCTATTTCATAGGCAAAGCTCCTTCATAAGCATCCTTCATAAGCCAAGGCTGTTGAAAAGTCCTGTTCTGCTTGTATTCCCCTTCTTTCTTAACTCCCCAACAAAGTTCTTTGTAATGTCGGATTGGTAATTTCTAAAGAACTGCAAAGAATAGGATGGTGTTTAGATACTGTTGAGTTAAAAGCAGCACAGCCCCAGGTAAGGTTCCAAATTAATGTTACTTTGTGGGGTTTGACTTGGTTTGCTTATTAAGCTGAAGTTACTGATTTGGGGGAGAGTATGACAGTGACAGTGGGGTTTAGCAAGTTCATTCACTTAAATTCCTATTTCATGTCCTCTTTCTAAACAGGAAATTTAAGTTTATTTAATTCTGCCATGGATATTCCCATATGTTTTCATACATACATTTTTTTGCACTTGATTCTTTATAATGCTTAACGATGTGGAATTTTTATGAAGCTGTGTATGTATTTATTCAGCGAGGAGATCATTAAGAATTTAAATTCAGCTCCCAGAATCTGTAGGCTGAGGACTGACATATGTCAGGGGCCTAAGGAGAATGCAAACAGTAGCTAAGGCAGCTCAGCCCTGCATGGGAAGGGAAGGAGGCCACGCACAGCCATGAGCCTGCATCTTCAGGAGAGATTAATTTGCCTCACTTCAGATGTTTGCAGCTTAGCCTTCACTGTTTAAGCTAATTGTCTAGACTATTGTAATAGCCAGTGAAAAGACACAGGCAATTCTAAGGCATGACTCATGATCTTTTGTAAGATTAGATGAACCGGACCTGCAAGAGAGGATTGTTTCTTTGTGAAACGGAGCTTGAGGTAACCAGAGTACATGGAGATGTATGCATCATGGAAAGCCACAGCTCGGGCAGAACATCACCACGGTGCTGGAGGACATGTTGGCACTGGACACTGCTAGAAGCAAAGGGAAGAGAAAGGGACCGGAACTCTCTCCTACCTGGGAACCCACCCCAAAACCAGTAGCGTAATAGAACTCTTAGAGGAGCATAGCTTATCTGAAAAACTCTTGGTTTCCAGTGTTGATTTTATTTCTGTTTTGATTTTTTTTTTTTTTTTGGGGGGGGGTAATCTGACTTGGTAGCAAGGGAGTTACATAACAACCATGTCAGCACACCCAGAGCAGCAGTGGTGACACAGTTATAGGGTGAGAAGAGCAAACCGAGGATGCTGGTTGCCCAGAAATTTTGAACAAAATGAGCTGTTCGGAGGTGTTTAATTGCAGTGTTGGCAGCTCTAATTTTCCTGTCCTCAATTTCGTGGTAGTCATTGTTGGTCTTGAGAACATGGCTTCAGAACTCTTGCAGCTTTATGTGAGAATCTGTATTGCTTTTTTTCTTCTAGAAATGTGGTTCACAGCATTTTATCCACATACTGTTTTTCTTAACCACTAAAGATCTTCCATTTGCTTTTTACTTTAGGAAGTCTGGGTCTACCTTTGTGGATTTTGGGCACATTGATTTGACAGCATGTTGGGTTTGCGTGGCAAGGTTTTGGTAGTGGGGGGGCCTCAGGGGTTGCTCCTGTGAGCAGCTGCTAGAAACTTCCCGTTTCTGATAGAGCCAATGCCAGCTGGCTCCAAGATGGACCCGCCACTGGCCAAGGCTGAGCCCATCAGCGACTGTGGTAATGCCTCTGGGGTAACAGAGGTACGAAGGCGATAAAAAACCACCAGGAGCAACAGCACCCAGAGAGGAGAGGAGTGAGAAGATGTGAGAGGAACAACTCTGCAACACCAAGGTCCGTGCAGAAGGAGGGGCAGGAGGTGCTCCATGCGCAGGAGCAGAGATTCCCCCGCAGCCCTTGGAGAAGACCATGGTGAGGCAGGCTGTCCCCCTGCAGCACATGGAGGTTAATGGTGAAGCAGATATCCACCTGCAGCCCGTGGAGGACCCCATGCCAGAGCAGGTGGGTGCACCCGAAGGAGGTTATGACCCCGTGGGAAGCACACGCTGGAGCAGTTGGTGAAGAACAGCAGCCCATGGGAAGGACTCACATTGGAGAAGTTGGTGGAGGACTGTCTCCCATGGGAGGGACCCCAGGCTGGAGCAAAGGAAGAGTGTGAGGAGTCCTCCCCCTGAGGAGGAAGGAGCGGCAGAGACACCGTGTGATGAACTGACCACAACCACCATTCCCCGTCCCCCTGTGCCGCTGTAGGGCAGGAGGTGGAGAAATGGGGAATTAAGTTGAGCCTGGGAAGAAGAGAGGGGTGGGGGGAAGTGTTTTAAAATTTGGGTTTATTTCTCATTTTCCTACTCTGGTTTGATAGGCAATAAATTAAATTAATTTTCCTGAGTTGAGTCTGTTTTGCCCGTGACAGTAGTTGGTGAATGAACTCTCCGTGTCCTTATCTCGACCCACGAGCCTTTTGTTATATTTTCTCTCCCCTGCCCAGCTGAGGAGGGCAGTGACAGTTATTATCAATTATTAATATACAGTTAATATCAATTATTCGGCTTTGGGAGCACCTGGCCTACAGCCGGGGTCAGCCCACCACACAGTGTTGTAAGAAATTTTTGATCTTATTACTTATGTGTAAGTCACCTGAATAGTTCAATTTTTTTGCCGTGTGTAGAGTACCTTTCTGACCTGCTTTGGAGCAGACTGCTCAAACGCAAGTATAACAGAAGAGAATGCAGGTTGGGGATGGCTTGCATTATTTTGATACCATAAAAAAAAAAAGCTGGAAAAGTTTAACTTTCAATGGAAAAATAATAGCTAGTAGGGTGGAGGTGTAGGTTATTTCAGAGTTTTAGTTTTTATTCCCTGTGACTCTATGTGTCTCAAAAGAGTAATTGACAACAAGAGAATTAGATTTTCTGGTAGTTTTTCTGGCCTATGAACATCTAATTACATTTGTTAACCTGCAGTAAAAAACAATTGTGAGAACACAGGGCATGTTGATGTAATTATTTTCACTGTTTATCTTGTGATAAGAAAATGCATACAGACAGATCGATATAAAAATCCCTGTTAAATGTTTCTGTTCTGTAAGACTTGGGAATGATGCTAATGCAAATGCTCTGCTGAAACTATCAGCTGATGTCTAGCTGACAGTTTCAGAAGTTTCACTGGTCATAGCGAAAGAGCCAAAGGTAGGGAAGGAAAATCTGCTAAGTGCTAAATTGTGGTCTGGTTTTGCATGGTGATTATCAGAGAAGGTACTCTGGTAACCCAGCCCTTCCAGAGAAAGTTTCTGAAAGCTTTCCTTCAAACAGTTCTGAGTGTCCCTCAGGTCTCAGATACTCTGGAGAGTAAAGTGTCATTGAACTGATAATTCTTGCCTTGGGCTTTATTAGGGAATGATATCCACAGACAACAAAATTCCCTCTTCTTTGTCCTTCCGAAACTCTTAGGTGTTTATTGACATTTATTTCCTAATGATTTCTGATGCTTTATTTCCTATTTTAACTGATTGCTGAGCAGGGGGGTGATATTTTCAGGCAGCTGTCTATCAGAACTACCAAGAACTCACTGCTAACAGGTGATGGTTTACTCAAGCTCATAATTTTCTTTCTGAAGTTAGGATTGTTTTTCCTATCTGCATCATTTGTTATTTAACTACAGTGTATGTTACCTGCCATTTTATTGTCTGTTTAGTCATTTTTCATAGAGTCTTTAAGTAGTTTTGTGTAGTTTGCCTTTGCGTCTATTACCTTGTGTAACTTATTATCTTTGGTGTATGTTGTCAGTGCACTGCTCACCCCTTTGTCCAGAGCAGGCAGGCTGTATGTCCTATATGTTTCAGCACAGGTATCTCCAGAACTCCACTGGTGATGGCAAGAATTGGAAACATGAGTAGGAGTAAGTGGTCAATCTTTCAATCAATTATTCGCCTGTGCAAGAACGACCTTTGCTCTTTTGTGTATTTAGTGTCCTTAAAAACCTTGATGAAGGCCTTTGTTGAAAGTCTTTTGGAAAAGGAAAGGAACTGGATTAGCCTTCTCCACTGGGTTGTGGATAGAACTCCAGTAGGCTTGTAAGACAGGACATCCCATTACAAAAGCCGTGCTGACTCTTCCCAACTGGATCATATTTATCCAATACCTCCTAATTTCGCTCTTCACTGCAGTTTTTATTAGCATGTACAGGACAGATCTCAGGCTTAAGGTCTTGCCTGCAGTCTCTTAAAAGTCTGTCACCTTTGCTACCACACAGTCCTCTACTACCAGTCTACTCTTAATTGAGAGGTGACATACTGTTGTGTGAGTAATTCACCGATTTCATGCTTGAGTTACTTTAGAATTCCTGGGTTGAGTGCCGTCTGGTCCTGGTGAGTTGATAGCATTTGTTTTGTTGATTCCTTCTGTATCTGCTCATATGTCATTGCAATTTCAAACACATCCTTGGAATCCCCTGCAAAGAGGGGTCCTGGTAGGGAATCCTGAGAAATAGCATTGCAGTATTGTAGCAATAATATGGCACAATTCAGCGTGAAACATTACAGGAGGGAAAAGTGGTCTTATTTTAATGCAAAATTGGTTTCTTTCCACACACTCACACCTGTGTACTTACAAGCACCAAGATACCTGTGTCTATGCAATTTAGCATTCAGGCACCAAGATGTGTGTATCCAAGTTGTTGGTCTGGGATTCCTTGCAGTGATGTGGAGGACAAGGGACTCCTGCTGTTGAGTTCTCATCACAATCCTTAGGTTAGCAGGCATGTGGTGTCTCCATCTGGTTTGGGGTTAGTCTCTCCATCCCTTCTCACCTCTGCATCATTGCAAATTAGTTGCAGTCCCTTGTTATAGACTTCTTTTCCTGATTTGGATGTCCTGAATTACGGCATGTAAATGTGCTGCAGTCTTGCTGGCCTGCTAATCTAGGTGCCATCAACAAATGCCATTCTTACATTCTCCTTCTGTTTTTTTTTTTT
>VXBL01002240.1:158465-261642 GCA_013400195.1 Aramus guarauna
GTGTTTGTTTTTTTCCCCCTAGTGTTTCTGTGCTCAAACATTACCATTTATTCTCCATTCATACCAATGCTAATATGTCTATCACAGTCATTTGCAGAGGCTCCCCAGTGTCTTGTACTGTTACCATCACTGCAGTGAATCTGTCTGGTGTATTCTGTGTAATGCCTTTATCTTCTGAGTGCTCCTTTTCTACTCTGATCATGAGTTGCCTCTCAGAGTTTCTGGCAGGCTTCCTGTTCCTGATGTGCTTGAAGAAAGGTTTATCATTAGTCTCTGCTAGTTGTTCATCAGATTTTTTGTTTGTTTATTTTGCCTGCCTTGCTGTGCTTTTACATTTAATTTGCCAGAGTTTATGATCTATTGAGCTATCTTCTTCTCTTTGGGCTTGACTTCAGCTTTTTTGAGGGTAACATCACTCCTACACTGCTGTTCTAACCGTTCTGGTTTCCTTTGTTTCTTTCTCAGGTTTTATTTAATGGGAAATATGTACCTGCCTTGTCTTTCTGGTTTTATCACCGTTAGCAATCTCCAGAGTGCCTGAAAAGATTTAAATTTTTTATCTGGCCCTTTTGGAGTCTCTTAACAAGCTTCCTTACTCCTTTGCACTCTCTGAAGCTGTGTACAACTGTAGGCTTATTTTTCGCCTCCTCTGCTCCTGCTGGGAAGCTATTGCATGCAGGATTTTTGAAAATCTCATAGCTGAAGAGCCACTCTATATTTAGGACCAAATCAAGGGTTGCATTTTCTTTTGTGGGCTTGCTACCCAGCTGCTCTGTGAAACGTTCACTGATTTAATGCAAAAAAAATGTCACATCCTGATGCGATGGGATGTTCGTGATCTACATTGAAAGGAAGTGAGCTGAAGTCTCCCATTACGATACTCCACTTTCATCATACCACATTAAGTGTTGCTATTCTGATTAGGTGGTAGTAAGGACCAAGTACCTTCCTGTTTCAGCCTGGAATCCAGTCCATGAGGACACTGCTTTAATTGTGGAAATGATAGGTTTATATATTTGAAATAAGGGGAAATGAACATAGTTGTAAATCAAAGTTATACTTTATTTAGCATAATCATAGAATGGTGTAGGTCAGAAGGGACCTTTAAGGATCATCTAGTTCCAACCCTCCTGCCATGAGCAGAGACACCCTCCACTAGACCAGGTTGCCCAAAGCCCCATCCAGCCTGGCCTTGAACACTTCCAGGGAGGGGGCATCCACAACTTCTCTGAGCAACCTGTTCCAGTGTCTCACCACCCCCATTGTAAAGAATTTCTTCCTTGTGTCCAATCTAATCCTATCCACTTTCAGTGTAAAGCTGTTACCCCTTGTCCTATCACTACATACCCTAGTAAAAAGATCTCTCTCTGACTCTGTTATTAGACCTGTCATGGTTTAACCGAGCACCACGCAGCTGCTCTCACCCCTCCTTTCCCCCAAGGGGATGGGGAGGAGAATGGAAAAAAACCCCCTCGGGCATTGAGTTAAAGACAGTTTAATGGGATAACAAAGGAAGAGAACAATAATAATAATCATTGTAATAACTATAATGACAATAATACAAGTGATGCACAAATGCAATTGCTCACCACATGCAAAAGTTAAAAAAAAAAATAAAAATCCGATGCCCAGTCTGTTTCCAAGCCACAATCCCATCTCCCGGCTTGCTTCCCCAGTTCTATGCAGAGCATGATGTTCTGTGGTGGGGAATATCCCTTTGGCCAGTCTGGGTCAGCTCTCCTGGCTGTGCTCTCCCAGCTTCTTGTGCACCTGGTAGGGTGTGGGAAGCCAAAAGTCCTTGACTTAGTGTAGATACTGCAACTACCTAGCAACAACTAAAAACATCAGCGTGTTATCAACATTATTCTCATCCTAAATCCAAAACACAGCACTATATTGGCTATTAGAAAGAAAATTAACTCTATCTCAGCCAAAACCAGGACATCCCCCTTTAAGTACTGAAAGGCCACAATTAGGTCTCCCTGGAGGCTTCTCTTCTCCAGGCTGAACAACTCCAACTCTCTCAGCCTGTCCTCACAGGAGAGGTGCTCCAGCCCTCTGATCATCTTTGTGGCCCTCCTCTGGACTCTTTCCAACGCCTCCATGTCTGTCTTGTTCTGGGGACCCCAGAGCTGGACGCAGTACTGCAGGTAGAGTCTCACAAGAGCGGAGTACAGAGGGAGAATCACCTCCTGCGACCTGCTGGCCACTCATGTCAAGTAAGTGGAGTCATTTTTATAACTGAAATGCTGAATAAGTACAGTTTATTTAAGGAAAAAGAAGGACAGATGGGCAATTATTCCTTTTTGTGTTTGATGCCTTTACTTAATCTACTAGGCAGTGTTGAAAACCTCTAAATGTACAATGAAAAAAAAAAGCGATACTAGTTCTCTTCAGATTCCTCAAGTTTCTCATCCATGTGGGTTCCCAAGTGCAGGGCATAGTATTCAGTGGGACTTAGACCAGTTGGGCAACTTCCAGAAAATGGTATTGTAACACAGTGTAGCAAAATTTCAGCACTGCTTTTGATGAGCAGTGCTGAAAGCAACTCATGGTTGAATGTCTTCTGTATTTGCTTCTGACTAAAAGGAAGGAATCGGTGGAGGAGGGTGATGAATTAGATGAAAGTGGCTATTAAGCAATGGCCCGGAAAGCATACTTCAGAAAATCAAAGAATTTGTCGAAGTCTGAGGACAGAAGATTTAGTGGTTTCTTAAAGACATGCTTTAAGGGCACAAATACAAGCTGTTCGTTTGGGAAGAATAGATGACCATAATTGCCACTGCCTAATTACAAGTTATTCATTAGTCTGAAACTGAAGGAGCCATGCAAATGGGGTACTAGGTCAGCTTTTGAACATGTCCTATAAAAGAATAGTACTTGCATGTAGAGACATTAGAAGGACTCTACAAAAATGAGACAGAGCTGGCAAAGCTGCAGCAAGAAAACATTCTGTAAATATATTAGTAGCAAGAGAAATCACTGAAGAACGAACTTGTCTGTTAGGCAGGAAGGCTAGAAAGTTACCAACAGACATTGCTAAAGAGATTGTAAGCATCATTTTTACTTTACTGATCGGAATTAACTCAGTGGACAAGCAAAAGGGCTAAGATGTCAGAACACAGCCTAGCATCCATATGCAGAGGGTAAAGCTTGGGGTCCTTTCCTAAATACTCTTATGGCGAATAGAATGTTTAGGCAAATTACTAAAATGGGTTGATGCTGTTAAGGACTTTATTTGAGAATGAACAGAAGATAACTGAAATTCTGGAAAACTGAAAAATGACCAACTTAGTGCCTGTTCTTAAAGGGAACAGGAGGTGGAAGTACAGAACAGAACTACAGGCCAGGCAGAACAATTCCTGGAAAAATACTGAAACAAACAATTTATAAGCATTTGGAAGACAGTGAGGTGGTAAGCAACAATCAACATAGATTTGTCAAAGACATATCATTTTGAATCAGTTTGTCTTCCTTCTGTGACAGAGCAACATGCCTGCTGGATATAGGAGAAGTAGATTTGATATATTTTGACTGTGGAAAAGCTTTCAACACTTTCATAGCACTCCTGTGAACGGGATGTAAAAATGCTATCTGGTTGAAGCTTTGTACAAAGTAGACTTACAAACAAGTTTAGTGTATGATTATGCTTGTTTGTTTTCAGCTGCAAAGAATTTCCCAGTTTTGCAGTAATCTGTCCCAAGTCTGGTACTAATTAATATTAATGCTGTGAACAACAAGAACCTTTAATTTAGATCTGTCTTGCAAATTGTATCAGAGATGGAAGCTATGTTAGAGAACAGATTTAAAATTGAGGGTTTCTTTTTTTAACACTGTAATATCTAAGTGTAGGATTGGGAAGAATAATCAAATACCGCATGGGAATCAGTTGCTAGCTAAGCAGGTCTAAATAAAAGAATTTTCAGGTTGTAGTTGATTCCAGCTGAACACTAACTGGGAATGACATCTTGTTGGGAAACATTGCCATTGGCTGTATAAACAGAGTGGTTATATGCAGCACTGGTCTGGCTCAGAAAATACCAAGTAAGGAGTGAAATGAAGTGTGCCCTGCATGGGGCTTCAGGCTTCAGAAAAGATGTCTGACTGGTTGGAGACAAGCCAAATGCAAAAGCACCAAGAATGACCAAAGATCTAGAAAACTGCCATGACATGGCCCATGGCTGTGGTAGTCTGTGTCTGCAGTTCTTGTTGTTCGTGTTACTGAACTCCCTACGCTACTGTTGACTGTGAGTTACAGTAAATCTTAAATATAATCATGGGGTTTGTTCTTCCTTTTCATGTAATCTTCATAAAACTGCATTAAAAAAGAGGATGGAAAAGTCCTTATTCTGAAAAGGTCCTTATTGAGATTGCAAAATCTAGTAGTTAAAGATTGAGAAAGGCCATTTCTCATGCCCATATGTGTATTCAGCCTCCATGTGTGACTGCAAGCCATCTTTTTAGTTAGGCAGTTGCATATCATTTTCCTCATACAGGTTTACTGTCTCATTTACTTCATGTCATGAATGGACGCAAAACCAGCAAAGGTGTGTGGTCATCCTAATCATACTTGCTGTTGCTGGTGTTTGGTTTGGTGCCGTTCAGTGTTTTTAGTTTTTTTTATTATTATTATTTTAACTCATGTAGTTGTAAAGGAAGTGTGTAAAGCACACCTTGTATAGGATATATAGCAGTGTGCCCTTGTGGCCAAGGCGGCCGATGGTATCCTGGGGTGCATTAAGAAGAGTATGGCCAGCAGGTCGAGGGAGGTTATCCTTCCCCTCTGCTCTGCCCTGGTGAGGCCACATCTGGAGCACTGTGTCCAGTTCTGGGCTCCCCAGTTCAAGAAAGACAGGGAACTACTGGAGAGAGTCCAGAGGAGGGCTACGAGGATGATGAGGGGACTGGAGCATCTCTTGTATGAGGAAAGGCTGAGAGAGCTGGGTCTGTTTAGCCTGGAGAAGAGATGACTGAGAGGGGATCTCATCAATGCTTATAAATATCTAAAAGATGAATGTCTAGAGGAAGGGGCCAGACTCTTCTCAATGGTGCCCAGCAACAGGACAAGGGGCAACGGGCACAAACTGGAACACAGGGAGTTCCATCTGAACATGAGGAAAAACTTCTTCACTGTGAGGGTGACAGAGCACTGGGACAGGCTGCCCAGAGAGGCTGTGGACTCTCCTTCTCTGGAGATATTCAAAACCTGCCTGGACACAGTCCTGTGCAACCTGCTCTGGGTGATCCTGTTCTAGCAGGGGGGTTGGACTAGATGATCTCCAGAGGTCCCTTCCAACCCCTACCATTCTGTGAATCTGTGATTCTGTGATGCAGTATGGATCACTTCTGTCAGCTTACTGCAAGGCAGTAAAATGAATTTTAGTGGTTTAATATCCAATTGTTCATGTTCTCATTGTGCGGTTTTAGTATCAGAAGATACTTAAGGAACTATTGTCTTAATATAGTCAAGGAGAAGGAGTTATTGGTACTTTATTGCCTGTCATAGTTTTCCATGATAGCTGATGGTATATATTGGTTAAGCTATCTCAATGGCCATATTAAAACCAGAATATTCACCACTTGCAGAACATGAATTTAGTGTGGTAGTTTTTGTTCTTCCTATTCACACCATAAATAATATTTCATTACTGTGGTGTAAGGAAATTCATTTAGTTATAGGCTAGGCTGATAAAAAGATGATTACAGTGATGTATATGAGCTAATAGGTTAGCAAGGTCTTATTCTGATCTTTCTTCAGCTGAAGTAACTCCAGTGTAACTGGAGAGAAGTCCTGGTCTGTATTTTGTATATGAAATGGATAGATAACATTTGTAAGAGGCACTTGCACTGTGTGCTGAAGGGCAGGGGCCATATATTTTTGGAAGGTGACTTTCTTGAACTATAGGTTTTGAACTCTGTGTTTCAGTCTTACTCCCTGCAGAAGAGAGATTTTTCTCTTATCTTGTAAAAGTGAATGATTTATACTTGCACTGTGCCATTCAGCCCAAAGAATCTTAAAGTACCTACAGAAATTCAAAGAGTATTGGATTTGCAGATCACCATGAAAGCATACTAGTCTGATCAAAAATTGAGAACAACTGCTCTATAGTGCACACCTCTGCTGGATGGCTGTATTTGAAGGAAAAAAAAATAAAAAAAAAGGCAAATCTGTTTCCTCTTTACCCCTTATTTGTCAGCCACAGGAGCTGTGCAGTGAGAGGCTGTAATTGCTTGTCAGGGGGGATAGAGGAGCTGAAGGAATACCTTCCCTGTGAAACCTTTGTTGAGTAGCTTAAAGATTTCTGATTGTTAAACTGAAATCCCCAATTTCAACCACCTTCTGTATGAAATCCACAGACCGAAAAGCTCAGGAGTGGCGGTGGTCACAGCCGTGCATGCTTTCTCTCCAATATTTCTCTAAGCTTCTGGAGGGTTGTACTAATGAAAGCTCCTGCGCGTCTGCAATGCAGTCTGGAGTGTGACTGCAGTTCCTTGTGCATACTGAGCTAGCTTTAAGCCATACTGAGCTTGCTTTAAGCTAAGTGGAGGCTGTTCTCTAGCCACAACAGCATAGGTTTTAACCACTCTTTGCAGCAGCCTCTGCTTTTATTCCTTCCCAGTAAACTGCACCCGATGCAGGGGACTGGAGGCAGCAAACAGGAGACTGGAGCCCCTACCTCGTCAATAGAAATGGAGTGAGCATGCAATGGAGAAACTCCCACGCAGTCTCTGTTGGCAAAAAGAATTAGAAATTGTTGTATATTAAACAGTTTCCTTTCATTCCTCCTCTCCCTAAACTTATCTCTCTGCAAACAGGCTTAAATTTTCTAATGGTTAAGTACCGAGCTTCACTTATTCATGCGGATTGTGCATGAAGGCATTTTAATGAGCCTGTCAGCTGAGTGGCCTCTGACAAAAGGAACTGTGGCTGTTCTTGTATGGTAGCTTCGTAGATTGTCTTGCAATAAACAACAGCAGAACAGAAGAGGATAGCGTTTGAGTCAATTATGTTGCTTGATTTTGTCAGCTGGCATATGGTATTTGCAGTCCTTAAATTGGTTTAAAACATAGATCTCCTGCTGTGCTGATAGCTAAATCTGATTATTCAATGATCTGGCTTTTCCTGTAAGATACCAGAATTAAACAAGGCAGCATATTTATTACGACATGCACCAGGACCGCATCAATGCATCCTGTAATGAGGAATTTGTGAAACCAGCTTTGTGGGATTAGAGTACTGGAGGTGAGGTTTGACTGTTCCAATGTGCCTGGCATTTATGAGGAAGTAATAAAAGATGTCTTATGTGCTACCATAGATTTTACTAGAGCTTCACTCTGAAGCAGTGGCAAATATCAGCTTACCAACTGCTGTAGAACAATTTAGTAATCCTCACTGCAATATTAGACACAAAGGTATGTGCTGCAATATTTGACTTCCCTGCAGTGTTCATAAAGAAAGTGATGACTAAGTTCAGCTCTTGTCTCAGAAAAAATTCGCAGACAGGCATGGAAAACATAGTGCATTTGCAATTTAAAACATGCTTCAGACTCTTTTTTTCTCCACATTATTTTGTGTTTTTCCAGTCATAAATTCATGTTAGTCTTTTCTGTCTTTATGTGTGGTAGATACTTAGATGGTATCCATCATTATCTACACCTTAGAGATGAGGAACATAACAGAAGTTTACCTGCCTAGATCAAAACTCTACAATGCATGGTCTGGTCTCATGAGTTGCTGAACAGTCTCAACTCATTCAAGACAAAAGTAGTAAATCTCAAATGTGGGAAAACAAGGATTTAACTAAAGAAAATGCTAATTTCCAAATCTACTATTGATTATGCTTATTCACAATATTTGGTTGCTAGTTTAAATTCTTTTAGTGTTAGAGGAGAGCTCTGTGGTGTTCCTCACACTTGGTAAACCCAGTGCATATCCACAGTGGTTTTGGAGGCATTGGACTTACAGGTCTTGGTAGTGCATGTGTATTGCACTTGTACAGAAGAATGGTTAGTTCCAGCTTGCATGCAATTAACTGCGCATTCACAGTACTTATGTTCTGTGCATGTATGACAGCTTCAGTATTCATAGAAACATGGAATAGTTCGGGTTGGAAGGGACCTTTAAAGGTCATCTAGTTCCAACCCCCCTGCCATGAGCAGGGACACCCTCCACTAGACCAGCTTGCCCAAAGCCCCATCCAACCTGGCCTTGAACACTTCCAGGGAGGGGGCATCCACAGCTTCTCTGGGCAGCCTGCTCCAGTACCTCACCACCCTCACGGGGAAGAATTTCTTCTTGATACCAAATCTAAATCTACCCTCCTTCAGCTTAAGGCCATTACCCCTTGTCCTATTGCTCCATACCCTAGTAAACAATCCCTCTCCACCTTTCCTGTAGACCCCTTCAGGTACTGGAAGGCTGCAATAAGGTCTCCCTGGATCCTTCTCTCCTCCAGGCTGAACAACCCCAACTCTCTCAGCCTGTCTTCATAGGAGAGGTGCTCCTGGGGAGCAGTGTGGGTGTAGATATCTGGTGACATGACAGGCTTGAGGGATTGCAAGAAGGCTCCAGGTTATGCTACTGCAGGAGCTCCCAGGGCAGTAAATCCAGCCTTTGCCCTGAAGACCCTTTTCTTACACTTGCAAGTTGCCCTGAGGAAATGAAGCTGTCTGGAGAATAACTAAACGAATTCTCCTTGGGGACAGATCCAACCTCTGTACTGCAGGTTGGGCGGAATAAAATACATGTTATTCTTCCAGCCTGTTTATATATAATATCTAAAGCTTGTAGTGCTGTGAGCAGAAAGATTTGCAAAGACACAAAAGGCACAAAAGTATACAGGAGATAGAGGAAGCTGGTAGTGATGTTGATTTTACTGTAAAATATCTGTGTATGCTCTATGTGCCAGATAACTTTTGACTGTTGTTGCTGATTCATGAGAATTTTTTTCAATGTTTGCCTTGGTTGACGACCATCAACACTGGAGCTGCGTATCAGAGTTATGTGCTCAGCCTGAAACTTTATGGTATTTGTTCCCTGCAGTATTTCTAGTTTGTTTAAAAAGTAATCCAGGAAGCAGTTACTTCTTCTGCAAGGTTTGTACCGTGCTTCTGTGCATGTTAGCACCAAGAAGGTATCACCGTATCTCTTCTCGTGTCTGTCTAGTGTCTCTAGTTTGTAGAGACAGACATGAAATTTTATTTCCTCAGTGTGCACATAATATTGCAAGCTAATTCTTACTTGTATTAAAGAAGGGGATCTGAAAAGTGCACCCAATATTGATTGCAGCTCTTATTAGATACCTCAAAACCTTGATTCCCTGTTCTGTTATGAAGAACATATTTTCCATAGTTGGCTGTACCAGTTAGGAGACGTACCCAATACTGGACTCAGTGTCAGAGAGGAAGAGGGGGAGGAGGTGGTATAGGAAATAACTTTCCTCCTAAATTTAGTTCCCAAACCCCAGAAAATACTCTGCTTGCCATATGGATGAAACCTACCCTTTTAGAGTTTCTGCAGAGAAGGAGAGGAGAAAATCCAATAACGCAGTGGTTGGGATGTGTGCCAGAGGTGCAGGTTTCTCGGGGTGAAGTCTCTGCTGTGGCTGACTGACACCAGTAATGGCTGTGCCGCATCCCCGATAGAGATTCAGTCCAGAATACTTGTTTTCTCTGTTGAAACTCTCCCGCTGCGTTGCTCAGATCCCAGCTCCAAGTGCCTCACCTCTGCATGGAGTGTGTTCACTAGATAAGCAAGCGTTTCACCCAGGAGGTGCAGACGTGTCGTGTCCGAGCCCGGTGGGCAGCCCGAGTTAATAAGCCTTGCTGGGTTGCTGCTGACTCTGGCATGAAGCACGGTGCAGAGAGATGAAAAGAATGCAAAAGTGAGACTCTGCAAAAATACATTGAGACTCTTGGCAGAGGACTTTATAGTCTAATCTGATATCTATTAACTGAAACTGTTTCATTTTAAATGAACAGGGAAAATCAATGATCACCAAGGCTCTTTTCCTGGTTGAGAGTTTGTTAACATGCAGACTGTAGGGAACATAAACAGGATCAAAGTGGGTGCTTTTCACTTGCATCCATGTGTGATTCCTACATGCACATGGGATTTGGCCCATGAACATAACCCCTTACTTCCAAGTGTTTGATTACAATTAAAATATTGGGGGTGAGGGCGGGGGGTTATCGAAGACTGTGTACCTTCAAAACACATTGGCGTGAAGAACTGTGAACTAGATGACCTGTTAGAAATATAGCTATAAACTCATTTCATAACTTTCCCTGGTTGTTTCTGTGTTTATGTGTATATTTTTCTCATGAAAACATTATATTGCAGGAAATAGAGACACTATTCCTGAAATTGCCATTACAGTCTCAATAACTATAAAATCTTTCTGATAATCACAAGTAAAAACAAAAGGAGAAATTTAATGACAAAAATTTACTTGCTCATAGAAGGAATGGTGTATATTCCTGTACTGTGATTACAAAGAAGAAATCAAATTTATGTTGCTTTAAGTCAGCCTAGGAGCCAAAGACTATCCATTTACATTTTTAAGGGCTGTGCCTCAGATGCAACGCATCCAAATGTCTGCTTTTCCATTTCCGTTGTTTGTCATTCTGTAGAAATAACATCCATTTTTCAAAGGACAAATGTTTGATTCCTGAAAATCAACAAAAAGGTATGAGTTACTCTGACATCTGTTCAAGGTATCAGTACCTATCCACATACTGTTCATTGTAGTTTGTAACACAGTCGGGTTATTTGTGTTGCAGTGGTGCATTTGCACAAATAACCTTATATCCAGGACTAGTGGACGTTAACTGGGGCAGCACTCTGATAATGTGGTTTCCAGAGTGCCATGTCATGCTCTGCAGGGCTGGCATTTATCATATAGCAGTGATGTTACGAGCAATCATCCAAACTAAATAAACAAGCTAAATTAGTTTAGTGTTTGTTTCTTCAATTCAGATCTTATTTAGAAGTTCTTATTTCTTTGGCTGATACCAAAAACATTACAAACTAATTTTGTTTCTATGCTGGAGTTTATTTTCAGTGGCTTAGACATGGATACATTTTTCCTGGGAACAGCCTGTAATTCCTTATCGCTTTCCCACCCTTCCGACTGAAGTATTTCAGTTCAATTTTTCAAATGGACTTTCCAGTTGTGGGCAGGAGAGCATGATGTGCCCAGCCTGCAATTGCTATCCCCTCCCTGCCCTGATTATTGAGCATATGCAACGTCCTGTTGGTTTCAAGGAATGAGAACCTCAGAAGAGCAAGGTCTGTGTGTCTGTCTGGGAATACCAGGACTGACACCTGCAACAAGGCTGTTGTGGTCCGGGGAAAACAGCGGTTAAGGAGAAAGAGCAGAAGAGTTAAGGGGATTTGATACGTGATCCTCCAGCAGAAGAGCTTTTGCAGGCTGGGGGGATGTTGGTGGTTGTTGGAATGGGTTATGGAAGTTCAGTTTTCTTTGTGGAAAAAAGACTGATGGTCGACCCCTGGTGCTCCAGAGGTGCTGTTTGTGCTTCTTGGGGAACCTTCTGATGGTGCGAGATTTTGCAGGCGTACAAAGCATCTCTGACCAAACCCACCTTCTGAACATTGTTAAACCATTCAAGGCTATGTATTGGCCAAAGTTCTACCAGAGTGCCCCATTCCCTTGTAAAATAAACCAAAAGGAGGCCCTGGGGGGAGCCAGGCCCCTCACATGGGTGCCTAGAGTTAGGGCATTTTGCGTGTCTCTCTCCGGTTTGGATGATAGGCATACGAGTGTCAGATTTTCTTTGCAGCCACTGTGATAAAGCCTCTCGGCAACTGTTCATACTAACGTAGTCTTCATTTTCAGACAGATCTTTTACTTTGATTACTTGTGTGTTTTTGGAAACAAAACCTAAACCACTCAGAATATCTTTACTTACTCTGCAAAATTTTTGCTGTAGTTCGTGCTTTCCACACTTACCATCTAAACTACGGTAAAGTCACACTTAGAGTTTTGCAGTTGTTGAGAGGGGCTTCCTGCTTTCATTTAATGATATTGAGTATGTACTCTTTGCGTTCACTCATAGAGGTCTTGATGAACGCCTTTTCAGGATAGTGTGAGTTGACAGGGCTCCTTTTAATTCCCTAGAGCAGTGGGTTAAATATACAGATTTCCTGATTGCTTTCAGTATGTTGGCTTTCGTGATTATACAGAATTATTCTAATATTTCTGATATAAGGAACTAAAACTGCATAGAAGTAAAGGAAGTGACTGGATGATACAGCAGGAGACAGACATCTGTAGTGAAAATTATCTTATTGTAGCCAATGGTGCCATTAACCTAACGTGTGACTCCAGTCTTGTCGGTTCTGTGCATTCAGATATGGTTACGCAGCTCTGGCTGCCTGAACATCACTTCATTAGAAGTGAGAGTCCGAAGGCCAAAAGCCAGCCTTCAAAAGGGCATGGACCTGGGATCTACAGCCTGCTGAATTCATCAGGAATTAGAGTATTTTAAAAACCGTATTTCCTCTGCTGTAGATAGTATTGTGCTGCAATTATTATTAAAAAGAAATATGTATTGATATTGCTTTCTTGGATTCAAAGTAACTCAGAAGGAAGAAACTAAGAAATATCATTTACTATGCAGACGTTTTTTGTCCTGCTTTTGATGCCTTCGGTTTCAAGGATGTGTTAACACGGTACATTTTATGTACTGTAGTGAATGTTTCAGAACAGAGAGTGATTGCCCTGACTTCGGGGGTAGGTCTGCAGCATTTTAGCTGCTTGTCTACACATCTGCCTTTTGGCCATAGCATTTAGCTTAAAATAGCTTGTCACAGGGGTGAAATGAGTTATCATGTCTGATTATCTGTAAATCCTATCCATCTTTCTCAGTGCCTCTCAAAGAAAAGATGCTCATCCCTTAAGCCCACCTAATTTTCCCCTCAAACACCATGAACAGAAAGGGTCCCTCCCGTTCTCTCTCATTTCCACGTGTGTTGGCATGCAAAACTTGTCAGTTAGTGTGAAGTTGTTCTGCATGACTTTGTGATAATGTCAATTTTCTTTTCCTTCTATCTCATATTCTCAGTGTTTGTTTGCTAAGCCCTGCATTTTAAGCATGAGTCCCATCAACACTGAGGCTGAATTGCTCAGGAAAGCAGCAATTCATGGATTATATGAATTACCCATCTGAAAGGGTTTAATATCTGGAGGACTTGATTTGTACACTGTTTGGCTTCAGATCCTAAGTCAAAAAGGGCTCCATGTGATTCAGTCCTTGGTTTCCTCAGTATCTGAGTCAATTCTGAAAATGTGCATTAGAAGACCATGGTAATACTTCCCCTGGCCTTTCATTTCATAGCTACCCTGTGCTGCTCTGCTAATCGTGTAAAAAGCAGTATAGTGATGAAAAATAAATGTGGCAGTAGATCTCACTTTTATCAAGAAAAAGTTCATATCATGTCATAGTGCGACTATGTGACACCTTAAAGTTTTTACTTGCTACATTTATGTAATTCGCTGTTGACAGACTTTTGCTTATTTACTGACAGGGAGGTAACTCACCCAGACAATACAGGTGTCAAAAAGAAATCTTTTACTGGATTCATAAGGCTTGAGTTGCTACCCCCATTTCATAAATTTGCCTTGTGTGTGTTAGCCAGGAAGGACGATTTCTGCCCTCATAATAAAACACAACAGGATTCTGGGTTGTTATCAGATTTTGACCTCCTAGACAATCTCGATTAGCTTGAGATACAATTGATTAAACAGCATACAGACATGTTTATGCTCTACCCTCCCTGAAACAACTTCATCAGGAGTTATCAGTTTTGCCTTGGAAATCAGTGGCTTTTGTCTAGGAAAACAGAAGCTTCATCTAATCTCAGCTTCAGGAGCAGATTTTAGCTAACCATGCTTGGTTTTTCCAAACTGCGAATCTGCGAGTCCTTCCCACGCCCAGATCTGCACACACAGATACGCAGAAATCAAAGGGCATAATCTGGTAGAAATTCTGCTGTCATTTCATTATAACATATAGAAGATGATGACAGTTTTGGCTGAAGTACATTTTCTTAACAGGCAGCATCTGGCTTTTAGTATTAAAAGTAAGCCTGTGAATAAAATTCAGACTATTCACAATGCGTTATCATAAGAGTATTTTTCAGCAACATTTGTCTTTTAGGCAGTGGCTGGAGTGATTCATTGCTAATGATAAACATTGTGCCTCTTTGCTGAATCCATTGTTTTAATTCTAAAAATGAATCAATGAGAACAGAGCTTTCTATTTACAGCTTGCCCAGCTCAGGTTAATGAGCCAAAACAAAAATATACACGGTATTGGCTGTGAAATAATAGATCATTTGCTTGAAACAGAAAGCACTCTTCACAGAGGCAAGGGAGTTGTTAGGGCTAATCAGACACTTTTTTTTTTTTTTTTTAATGGAAAAGCTGTCATATAATTTTAAGTCCCAGAATCAGGTAAATACTAATTCAGGAATTAAATGAAAAATAGATGTATGAGCTATGTATTGTGGAGGACAGTGTCTGCTCCATATGCTGTCCCTATTTTCCTCATTTGAAAAAAAAAAAAAAAAAAAGGTCTTATGGAACATAGAAGATAAAGTAGTCCTTTCGCTTCGCAATGGCTGCTAGTTTTAGAAAGCAAGAGAACAGTATTATCTTCCTTAGGTTACAGTTCTTAGTCTCTTTACTCTGACCTCCCAAACACATTGTGTAACGTTTGTTGGTTTTTGGGTTTTTGTGTCTGTTGTCTGTCTGAAGGTGCAAGATCCTTCACCAGTCAGTTTTGAGACTGTGTTTTAAGCTACTCACTGCTGGCTTTGGATGCCCCATCCCTGGAAGTGTTCAAGGTCAGGTTGGATGGGGCTTTGAGCAACCTGATCTAGTTGAAGATGCCCCTCCACATGGTGGGGAGGGATGGGGTGAACTAGATGATCTTTAAAGGTCCCTTCCAACCCAAACCATTCTATGATTATCCTTATTTGAAATACATAGCTCCCATCTATTCATGCCAGCTTGCGTGAACCTCTCATCTCAGTTTAACATTCAGTACTGCTGTAGTTCATTTTCAAAGTGATCTAAGGTTGACCTTCTTTCTTAGGGGACATTATAGACTATCACTTCTATTTGCCAGTACTTTCACACTGAGATACAGATGAAGCATTTTAACAGTAGTTGCTGTCTTCTCATTGATACCTCCGCTCAAAGGGTGATATCCAGAGCTTTATGCTCTCATTAAGGCTGCCTTCATCATGGGGTTAGCCAGTTGAAACTAAAAGTGAGTAAAGCAAATGCATGTTGAGTAATTCTGCACATAACAAATAGGTACAATGTCAGCAACTGCATTTCACCTACGTCTTAGTCTAAGAAAGGTAGTTTATGCAGAGAAGTTTTGTTCTTCGTTATGGCTATTACCACAGTGAAGAGGTAGTCTCTGCTGGAGGTTGCATTGCAAAATGGAGAGTGCAAAGAGGAAAGGAATAGGTAGAGATGTGTGTGGGTTACTGTTACATTTCTGGGTCCTGAATAAGTGTCTACACTTGCAATGCCAGTGATTAGCTTACATTAAACTTTGGAGGAAAAAAGTTCATGTCAGTACCTCCAAAATCTCACTAGGGTCTTGCAGTAAGTTGTATTACCTTGCCATTAGTAAGACCGGAGATAATTATTCACTTTCTTCTCATTCATCTGTTTTAGACTTCTACCAGGAAGTGAACTGCAAACAGGATTTTCACTTTGCCAGCAGTTTTTAAAATAGCTGCCTTTTCCATCCTCTTTTGATTTTAAAAGAAATCAGTCTTTCAGATGTCTTAGATACTTTCTAAAAAAAAAAAAATCAGTATTATAAATAGTACTCCAGTATGAGTTAATGCCTTGGTATTTGGTATCCTTACCTTGCTTAGAAAAAAGCAAAACTGAATTTACCATGTTGAGGATGCCAAGTGTTGCAGGCTTCATGCTGAGGGCTGAGCACTTCCAGGTGATTTGTTAGCAGCTCCTTATAATAACAAAACAGTTTTAAACGGAAAGTTAATTTCAAGGACTGCTTAATAGGGTTATAGGAAAATGAAGAGATGAAGCTATCACACAGGGTCCTTACAAGTAAGCTTGTGGTGGGTGTGAGCTGTGTGGTGGATCAGAGGCAGAGGACGGTAAGGGCAGGGGGACTTCTGGGGTGAACATACCGTGTAATTACATAACGTAACCTCTGATGCTGCTGCTTTTCTCTTTGTGGTTTTATGGATGAGTCATCAGTTGCAAGTGTGAAAATCAGATACTTGCTTGAAAAGCTAGGGACAATTAAAAAAAAAAAACCACAAAACACCTGATCTTCAGTTTTTCAATCTAATTGTCCTCCAGCATAGCTCATTTGCATTTCTGTGCATGACCAGAGCACCACAGGCTTACCAAACTGTAAATTAATAACAAAAGCATAACATGTTATAGTAACTGACATTTAGGTTTTCCTTGCTCTTGAGTATGCTAATACCTGAGCTAGAAAATTATGGTCCTTCATGTTAGCTGGCTTGCTAAACTAATAATGATCTCTGTTGTGCTTTGCAAAGTGAAACAGCTTCATTATGGGGTTCAGTGCTGCTGCCCAGAACAGTCTGACCTGGTGGCTAGTGCGCTTTCCTGAGGGAAGGAAAATATTTCCTTTAACAATTAGAATATTGCTCATCTACTACCTTTAATGATTAAAAGAAGTACTCTTTTGTTTCTTCTCCCTTATGGAAAGGCTTTGGCTTGTGGATCAATGCTTGGAGTGAAGCATTTGAGCTTGGCACAGGTGGTATTTAAGGTACATCCTTCCCTCCCCCCAGTTCTTCATGTCTCCTCTTAATTGCTCAGATACTCCATTGAGTGCATTTAGTCATTTCACACCCTGTTCCTGAGAGATCTGATGCAGTAATGTAGACACATCACATAGAAACTTAAACTCTTTCTAGACTGGAAGAAAAATGCCTGGTTAGTCTTGCCCAAGCTGTTAGTTTTCTTGACTACACCTGAGTTTATTTCTGTATTCACAATCTTTGCCAGCCTACCAGGAGCTTTCTTCTTGCATGCAGTTTTCACTCCCCTTGCTACATCAATAATTTTTTGTTTCTGTCATCCCTGAAGGTGTAATCACCAAAAAAAAAACAAACAAAAAACCCAACCAAAACACCGCACTGAAGTCAAACGTGGCTGGTTCTGAGATGTTGGAAGCCCAACACTGGTCTTGGGAATGTTGTAAGGATGATATTTCTATGAGTTGTCTATGAAGTGCTTATGTACCCAGCAATGTACAAGCTTACAATTCCTACCTGCCAGTTCAATATCTGGAAAAAGAAATTGTTGCAAATAGGCACTGTACACTAGGGAATGTATTTCTGTTCATAAAAGTTAGAAATATTTTTGCTACATTATAATTACACTATTATATTACAGATCTTGATCTCCATGAAAATTTTCAGCAAAGATTTATACTGGAAGCATTATAGTTGTTATGAACATGCCAAAGTTGAAAAATATCTAATATATTGCTCTGGTTTTCCATTTAAGGAAGATGTACCATCATGACAAATGATATGAAATGTTAGGTTTTCACTATTCCTCTGAGTAGTGCCTGACCTTTATTTGGTGCAGACTTTCGTAACTGTGCAGCATTGAAATAATGTATTCTTGGTTATGGATTCCATGTTAATAATATCAAATAATCATGGTATTACAAGAAGAAAAAAAAAAAAAGAATTGGAGGTAATTAACTGCCATTGAAATTTGTGACCCTTACAAAAGTCTTAATGCTCCTGCAGTCTGTAGTTGCTTATTTCCTCTTGTGGAAAGTCTTGGTGTTTGCTGAAAGTAGGAGCAGGAAACCTGTTCCCAAGCAGTGATTATATCCCGCAAATTCATCCAATACCATTTATCCAGCTCAGATCCAACTCCTGCCTACCTTTGTCATCTTTTCCTTCTCAGGAAAAAAATTGCTCCCTATCCTCGGTTCAGTGCTGCCTAATACTTCTGATGCACTTTGAAGCTCTTTGAAGCTGTGGAGTGGCTGCAGCAAGCTCCATCCTTTCCCTTCCCAGATGTAGCGTGCAGAGGAACATCAGAAGATACCTATCTTCTCATCAGTCCTGCAAAAAAAGAAAAAAAAAGAAAAAACAAACCCCAAAAGGGGACACATCCACTTGCACCCTTGAAGTTCCTAAATATTTCTCTTTCCCACCTTCTGAAACCAAAAAGTTCTTCTTTCCAGAGGAGAGAAGCACTATGCCTACTTCTCAACTCTGGTTTTCTGCTGTAGGGTCAGAAGTGGTGAAGGTGGTCGGTCAGTCAGTGGGAGGTTTTCACTGGCAAGAACTTGAGTTCTCTATTTGGTCTGGAGCTTGATGCATAACTAAGGCAGGGACTAGCCCCACCAGGACCTGAAATGCCAGCACCCATAAGAGACCACAACACTACTCATTGCTGAGCATTTACATGACCTCTGAAGATGTTGTCTGGACACATACTGCCGTGTTATTCTACAGTCATACTGTAAAAGACACACGGCTTATCTACTTCCGTCCAGGACTATGCTGTGGAAATGTAGCAGTTCTTGCAATAACGGGTCATTCAAAAAGCTCATCAGGAGGGGGGTGGAGGTCACTGCTGATTCCCAGCCAGCTGTTGGCTCACTGAGCCTTGAGCAAGGATGAGCACTGCGGGTCCCAGGGTGTAAGCATGCTGCCTGCCCAGACTGCCCCTGCTGATGGAGTGGCATCAAGTAAAATTTTTTGATGTTATTTCTAATTTCCCAGCTCTTCTTCTGGATCTTTCTGCTTTGTACCTCTCTATAACTTTGAGAGCTAGACTAAATAATTAAATAAAACTAAGGTACTCTTATCGTAATTTCTGAGGCTGGTACATTTGAATACTGGCTGTCTCTAGTATCAGCTTATGTAGGGTTACGTGCCGTCTGGAGTGGTGCAAAGCTAAAGTACTCCCCACACAGTTGTTATTCCAGCTGAAGGATGGGCTAGCAACCGTGTCGCAACTTGCACCCTATTTATTGCAATCAGTACATTGTATACTGTCTGCTAAAACTGCATGATCTGCAGTCCCTAAACAAACCCTCTTGCCTGTGTGGACATGTGTGAGGCTAACGAGCAGATTGCACTCTGCTTGTATTTCTACTTCCAAGCTTAAATAGTCCGACAAGCTATTTTCTCTGTCCTGAATTTCTCACCAAGTGAGTATATTTTAAAATGCATCCCCAATCTTGTAACCTTCCTTTCTGTGTCATTGGAAGCATTTCTTTTTCCAAAGCCCGGGTCCATTAGTCAGTTTGCCCAGCAGGCCATGAAGAGCCATTATTACTTTAAAACTTCATTGGCTTTTCACTGAGAAATCGGATGACGGTGTCAGTACCGTGCTTTATTTGGCCCATGATTAGACAGGAATGCAAATTCACTAGGACACTTAGCAAAGGGGTAAGAAAAGATTTCAGTGTGGATAAAAGCAAGAAGTCGAACCTTTAGGAAGTTGCTCAATGACACTGTTTTCTCCTAAACTGAAGAGCTGTCACTTTCTATATGTGAGTTTTTTTAATATGCCAAAGGCAGATGTGGCTGTAAGGAGAGTGGTAAGACATTTTAAGATACTTTGATAAAAATGTAGTAGGCACAGAAGACAGTGCAACAGAATTCTTTCACAATTGATGTTTGACTTTTAATCTGTGTTTACTGGTCGATATATATTTGTGCATTAATTGAATAATAAAAATTCAGCAAGGAGTTTATTAGATAACCAGGTCTGATTGAGCTGTATAAATTTTCTGTATGTTTGCTGAAATGAAATGTTTTGCTAAGGAAAAAATAACATATGTTGAAATTTTGCTTGTCTCGGCTACCTGCTGTGCCTCATTTGAAAAGGCCTGGGGATAGCCTAGCTTCACTGGTTGACAGTCTTTGAAGAGGTACTTCCATTTGATGTCTCTGGTGGTGGGTTTTTCTGGTAGGGTTTTTTTTTTTTTTTTCTTTCCTTTGTGATGTTTGGAGGTAGGGGAGAACACCTGTAGACTAATATATTCTATGAACACATGAAAAACTCAGTTACTGGGATTTTCTGGATTGGGATGATTGTTTTACAAAAGCCAGCTATATATGTATCCTAATGATTCCCTATAGGCTAGAGACTCAGGGATTAATACACAAGAAACTTGAGATGCTGAATAGGATACAACAGTGTTGGCCCTACATGAATTACAAACAGGGAAAATTTTCCTTATGTTCCAGCAGGCAAAGGGAGGTACAGAGGCAGAAGAGAATAAAGGAAGGGGTGATTCTTCTCATCAAACACTGTCTAAAGTTCAGTGTCTAGTCTAAGCTAATTGTTTAGAGATAAGTAGATATTTCCACACGGCAATTCAGTTCATCTTGAAATAGGCTGATATGACCGGTGCAATGAATTACCCTTTCAGATTTGCTGTCCTTCATTAACTGTGCTCTGTCTTCAACCAACAAGCTGAAACCTTCTTTGACTTGTGTGATAAATTTGTTTTTAAAGTCACAGTCTCTTAACTTCTAATCCTTTCATTCTGTAAAAACCGTGCCTTGCCACCAAACTCCAAAATACCCTAGCCCACCATCTTCTGTGAAGTCTTACAGGCAGTGAAAATACCAAGCAAATCTTAAAATCTATGGTTGTATGGTTGTTTAAGCTCTGTAGGAACTGGATGCTTAAAATGGCATATTGGTCCTCTAACAGGGAGTAGTCTGAGTCTTATTTCTCTCTCTTTATTTGGTGGTAAGATTTTTGTTTTGTTTAGGGGTAGGAGAGCTGGGGAGAGAGAGAGAACAAAGCATCTCCCTAGGCAGAAGTGCAAATGCAATGCTGGCTCACTGCATGATCTTAAGTCACTCTTTTAGTCACATTCTTTAGCTTCATCCAGAAATCTTAGTCTCACTATTGTTTCTGAAGGACAGAGAGGAATTTCCAACCTACATAATGACGAGCTGCAAACCTAGCATAAAGACCCAAAGACCCTGAGCAGTTTCCCTGTTGTGCCAGTACTCTCCATTTTCCTGATGCTACAGTGAGAAATTTCATAATTATCACCAAACCGAGCTCATGCATTAGCTGCCTACAAAATAGTATTTGACATGAACAAAGGTCTTCAGAGTCCACTAAGCCTGCAGACTATTACCTGACCATAACATCTCCTTTCCTTTGTAGAGTGCAAGTCTTGGAGACTGCATAACTGCCGTATCAAACTGCTTGAATAATTGATCTGCACCACCAGCATGAAACAAGGCAGTTACCTGCTAAGATGCCATCTTATAGCAACGTCCCCAACAGCGGCACCTTTCTGAAAAGGTCTCGTCTGTACTGTGCCTGCGGTCAAGATGGCAGATTATGTGTTCCCCAAACAGGTCTCTTGCTGCTGCCTTGCTTGTAGCAAAAGACCGTCTGGAGGCTAATACAAGGGTACCAGGAAATTGCTTCTTAAAGCTTGTCAGCTCAGTATGAATGATTGCATGGAGAGCATTGGGTTGAAAGGTCTGGAAGTGAATTTGCTCTGATGCTGCTGCCTCCCTTGAGGTAAAGCTTGCAGCCATGCTGGAGGCCAGGAAAGATAAAAGGAAGCTCATACAGAATCAATTATCATGATCCAGTCATCTCATATACACATACTTGACTCATCATTGTACATCTTCATCACAGATCAAGCTCTTGTCACAGACTGACTGTAGTGATCTGAAAGTATTTTACAGAAAAAAAAAAGAGGAAAAATGTGCTGGAGAATTGATTATTAATTGTGGCAATTATGCATATTATTTTAACTGATTATGTGGAGATAAGAAGACTGTTTGGAACATGGTGGGAAATAAATATGAATTAAACTATAAAAAGAATTTCAAGAGAATGCTTCTAAGACAGAGTGTGTAGTAAAGGGGGAGGAGTGAAGAGCTGCTTCCAAAGAGCAGTATTGCGGATTAAGGTAAGGGGCTCTGCTGGGTGTCTGGGACATCCTGGGTCATCTAAGCCCTAAGAAAGGGGATGAGCTGCAAGCAAGCTCCCAGCATTATGTGCTTAACCTTTTTTCCTCTGCTTTTTGAGTGCTTTGGAGGAGATTGAACAATGATGATTTGGAAGGAAGTTGCCGTTTTGAAGTGTTTCATCAGTTGCTGATAACAACTAAGCAAGTCTTAGTTAGGCTTGTCATAGATTCCCTCTAGACCTGTAGAGGTGCAAGGTGCTACCTACGAAGATGTGAAGGCAGAAGAAATTGTCTTTGAGGAGCATATTGGTAAGACAATTCTTATTAGAAATATGGCGTTTAAACTATAAAGTTACACACAGAATCCCCAGCAGCAGTAAGCAAAACAACATGGACGCGTATTTCTGTGAACCCTCATGGCATCCGCATTGCCACTGATGGTGTCATGGTATATGAGTTAACTTCTCCTAAGGTCAAATTTGGTTCTCCATCTTCCCCCTTACTCTGCCTGCTTGGCTATGGGATATATTTGAAAGAGGAGCACAAGTGACTCTGCTCCTGAATTTAATGCAGGATCTCCTGAAACAAGGGAGACAAGGCAGTGTTTTCTTTTTCTTTTTCTTTTTTTTTTTTTTTCCACGAAGATGATGTCCTCTGGCAAAGATGACCTTGAATGCTTTTGAAAATTCTTCTCTTACACGCTAATGTGGAATTCTGCATCCCTTATTCAAATCTCAGTGTGTTTGATGTAGCACAGATAATTAAAAATATGTAATATTGCAAGGATTTTACATCAGTCAAAGGAATGGCTCTCCATAAGTTAGTCTTGTATATCAGTACCTGTACATTGTCCCCACATTGAAATAAAACACAATTTTATTAAATATGATTTCTTTCTCAGTATGATACATTTTTAACAGTCATCTGGACTCATATTCCCCTTTTTTATTGGTAAAAATTGTACACTGTCTAGAGTTGAATGAGAAAGACCATGAACCTGCCAAGTAATCTTTTTTTTTTTTCCCCTGTGTGCACAAATCTGAAACTTGTTCCCCTCAGCAGCTGTCATTTGGTTCCCTTGTGTGTGTGCGTCTTGAACGACAGTCTGCAATATTGAAATGTTTAACTAAAGACTGTGGCTCCATCTTGCGTGAATGGGGAACGTAAAAACCATCATTGTATGGTTTTGTATGGTTTGACTCCCTTCCAGAGATCAGAGTGCTGAATGACTAGCTATAACCAGGGCTGTGATCGTTGTCTCCAAAATCTAACCCCCCTCTACCCATAAAACCCCACCCCGAAGCACTGTAAGTGCCCACATGGTAGCAGCTACCTTGTGCAGGGAGGAACCTTCTTGTTTTGCATGAACAAAGCATCTCTTGACAGAATAACAACAGTTCCTCTAATACTGTAGAGATTAACAAATGATGTAGTTGTTTAATGATGGGAACAATTCTGAAGCTGTTGGCTAACATGTCTTCTGTCCTTATTACAATTTGAGCAGTTTAGTTTCCAAGGCAACTGCTCATGTCAGCATACAGATGTGCTTAAAGCTGTGGGAAGACATTTCCCAACAAATCCTGAATTTAGTGACAAAATATAAAGGACTAACTTCCGTCCTTCTTTCCAACATCTGCAGAGAATTCAAGATTTCCTGTGAGCCAGCAGCATGTCACATTAATACAGAGATTTATCAGAGGAGTGATTGGAATGAATATCTAAGTGAGGCATGGTATTTACTGATAGAAAAAATGTACTTTTGATTAGATCTCTTTATTGGGAGAACTTAAAGTGAATAATGAAGAGATCATAGGCGTTGTTAAGGCATTGTTGTGGTGAGGTTTTTGTGTGGGTCTTGGTTTTGTCTTCCTGTTGGAAGAAGACTGGATTATTGTAGAGCAGCACATTGTGAACACAGTACACAGCGCTGTGGAAGATGCAGTACTTGCTGATGGTGCTTTTGCTGGACCTATACTTCTCAGTCAAGTAGGTCACTTTCTGAACTACCTGGGGCTGCTTTCTTGAGGGAGTAGAATAAGGCCAATAAGCATCCTAAAACTGTTAAGCTGATGAGCTGTTACTGTAATGGCTTTAGTTCAAAACTGCAATGAAGTTCAAAATAACTGCTATTTTCAGTGCCTTGTGAACCAATAGGAGGACTTTTTCCGTACAGAGCACAGTGGTTATCTATTAAAGAAAAAATGAAGGGAAGTTATCCATGGGTGCAGAGAGTAAAAGATCAGAAAGATCCGTTGTGGTCACCAACTCTGATCTGCCATGTAAAGCAGAAGAAAGGGCTTTACTGTTCTCGTTTTGGCTCCCAGGCTTGTAGCTATATTTGAATAGCATCCACTACAGCATAAACACTGATATTTTAAAAGTTCCCAGTGATTGAAAAATCCATCATAACCCTTGGTAGTTACTATAAATGGCTTAATATTTTTCTTTGTTGAGAAATATGGCGCACGTTTTGATCTGAATTTATCCGGCTCCAACATCCAGTAATTTGCCTTAATCAGTTCTTTGTCAGCTAGACAGAAATTCTTAAATAATTAAGTTTCTGTTTCCTGTGTAGCTGCTTAGTCTGTAGTCCTTTTTACCTTCTCTTTGACAAGATGAGTGGGTAGGTCTCCTTGTATGGTGTAGTAAAGGAGTATGTTCTGATCCCTCAGTTGTTCTACTAGCTGTTCTCTAAACTCTCAAACTTACTGCCGCTGGCCTAAAGCAGACAATATGCCAGGAACATCTATGTTAGCCCAAAACACAGAAATAGCATTACCTCTACACCACTACTTGAGATCCCATTTTGTACATCCAAGCGTTCTATTTGCTCTTTTTGATCTGAACATCACAGCAGGCACTAATGTTTACTAGTTCACCCATCAGAGTAGCACACCTCATTTAAAGCAATGATTTCCACATTCACAAACTATCAGATTAGTTTAACAAGACCTATTTTCCATGAATCTGTCCCAGTTGTCATTCATTATATTTCCTTCTTTGAATTGCTTGAACCCCACATCAGCTACTGTATTATTTTACCAGAACCCAGTGTCTGATCAATAAGACTTTTTAATTATTGAGATAACCCTGTTAAGTTCCCTTGAACATTGGAATGGACCCTTTTCCCAGTCTTTCTGGACTTTTTATTGCTTCAAAGCACTTCACTCATCCCCTCTTACAAGTCTTAAGAGTAAGATATCCCTAAGTTGACTGATTCAAAACCCATACTGGAGCAGCTGTTTAGCATCTTCCTTTGACAATAATAGCAGGGGCATTTATGATGAACTATTTCAGCCTATATCCTATTTTATGTCGCTTAGCTAGTTAACAGCTCACTTGAAAAAGGTTTTTTTGCTTTCTTTTTTTGCATTGGCATTGGGAAGGGATCTCAGAGAAATTCACTTTGCCATTCTTTCTTTATGTTATCTTCTATGTTTCCTGCACCAGGCTACTAGATAGCAAACTGACTCATTTCTTAACCCTATGGTGCTATCAGGTTTGTAAACCTGCTTGTCAGAAAATTCTTCTGTGGTTCTTGTAATGTTAGTTCTCATCCTTTCAAATGTTGGTCATCTTCCAGTATGTAGCCTCCAGCCACTACTGCTTTTTGGTTACAGGTCAGCAGCATACTGAGCACAGAAGAGGACGAAAAGCCTCCAACTGTGTCTCCAACAAAGGTATTTGCTGCTCCCCAGCTCTGGATATCACTCTGCAGTATTACTGACAAAGCTCGGCTGCTCTCATCCATCCCTCTGCTCAAGCCAAAAGGGATGAACAACTGGCAACTACTATTCAGTCTCTGAGCATAGTGACCAGTAGTCAGCAGTACAGAATCTCAGGGAGGGTTTTTTGTATGTATGTGGCATTGTGCCAAATATGTATTTGAGAAAAATAGTTACTAAAGAGGTATTCCTCAAGGAAAACATTTCCCAGTTTACTAGAGGTATGGATAAACAAAATGGGGTATTTGCTTTGCTTCCATCCAGTATAGGAGCACCTTCCTTTTCTGAGCAGTTCAAGTTCTACAAGAGTTTCTGTAGATCAGGAGCAATCAGACTGTGTTATCTTTGCTTCTGTCTAAGAACTTCATGAATATACATATAATTCTTTCTGTATCAGTTACACAAATATTTGCTAATGGAATGAAAATTGTATTTCAGAAGGTTCAGGCATATTTGGAAGCCTGTAATCAGTTATATCAACTGCATCAATTTACAATTATGAGAGCTAACATTTATGGAATTATTCCTTTTATTGAAGAGTTCAGTGAGGAAAAAAATGTCTTTGGTTATGGTGGGATGTTTGCTTTCAAGAGGGACAGTTTTAGTGTCTTTCCTCAGAATATATGTGTACCATGCTGGGTGAAGGATAAATTAAAACCTAATTCCTGACCTTGGAAGAATTCTACATCAGTTATGATTAAGTCCCACAAGAAGTCCCAAAAGTTTGCATAATTGAAGTAGTAGTGCTCAGAATATTAAAAGCAAGTGGAGTCTCAACATGAAGAGTAAAGGAACTTTGCACCTCACCTCTCTGCTAATGTTATTGATACTGAATACTGTGATAGATTCAAGTTAAAACTTGTAAAGGAAGGTAGAAAAAAGACTTCCTAAAATTATATGTTGAGATTATTTGAAATGTCTAGGAAGTGATGAACTTCAAGAGTATTTCACTATCATGTTTTGCATTGCTGTGAAGATTGCATGACTGCGTAAGTTAATGTCTTACCCCTGTTCATCCCCTCTGCTGCTGTAAGCTGATGATGCAGGGTGGCTCAGTAGCGTCACTGGAACAACTCTGTTTACATATGTACAAAAGAGTTAATACTTTCAAAATGTGTGCTTTTGTGGATTTTCTTGAAAGAAATTTTAGTTTTGCTGCAAATGGGACATGGACAATTTTAATTTCAAGGAACAATAAAAATACTGTTGAAGAAACAGTTTCCATTAAGTTAAGACTTTTCTGGTTCATATTTGTGAGGAATTTTTCTGCTGTAAATACAAGTACCCTTTGAAAGGGATCATGACAGCCACTTGCAAACTCAAGCTTCAAGCCTGTAACTGATCACGGGGAATTTTCATTCTGCAGGAGATTCTACATGTCAGAGTTTTGTGCTTAATTGGGACAAAATATCCATCTCATTTGAGGATGGAGCACTTCAAAAACATCGGCATTGTTTTTGTTTAAAATATTTATGAAATGCCTATGTTCTCACAAAATGGTTTAATTAAACCAAATCCTCATTTCCCAATGAGAAACGTTCCAATGTTTTTTCAGCCTATTTTACACAGGAGCAGAAAACACTGAGTTAAAATCCACTTGTTACAGTAGGAATTAATTTTTCTATGCATGACAGAATTGGATTTTGGTTACTTAATGAGAATCTCTTTATCATGCGTAAAAAATAAACCATTCTGTTGCAAAGTTGTTGGCTTACAAAACTAATGTGACCAAGTTAGGGTTTTGCTATCTGTTGTGCACCTCTACCTGCAGTCCTTTATCAAATCAGATGACATAACTGAACCCCTTTGGTTAGGAATCGCACGGTAACATCCTGAATTTTTCTGAAAACAAACAGCAATCTGTTTTTCAAGTCTTGCGCAAGTGGTGCTGAGGAGGTAGATCAGCAAGCCCTGTTTGGAGCTGTTAGGTAGGCAGAGGAGTAGGACACTCACCATTAGACTTTTGATGCAGCAAGGATATCTAGAGAGAAATACGCTGCTTTTGGAGTGTGTTTTTGCTGAAGTCACCACTTCAGCAGACATCCTCAGCAGATGTATTCAGAGTTGTGCCTGCTAAGTTTACTGACAAGAAAATAAATTATTTTCTTCTGGCTGTTAAAATTCAGGACTGAACCTAGCCGCCTTGTATGCTGGGAGAGGTGTGGTGGGTAGGACGCATCCACGCACCTTCGGCCACGCTGTGCCCTGGAGCACAGGGAGTGGTGGGAGCCTCTGCTTCTGTTCACTGAAGCCATCTCTGAAGACAGGAATTTTCCATTATCCTACTCCTTTGTAGCTCCCTAAAGCTGTTCCTGGCTGCATGTGTTTACCACATCTGCTGGCAAACTCTAATACCGCCAAGCATCAAACAGCTGCTTCCTGTGCTCTTCTCCAGGCAACGGAAGGAGCAAAACTATGGAACTGGAGCTGAAAATTGTCAGAGTTTAGGGATAATCTGCAAGAATGCTTTGTCATTAAATGCAGATCAAGTGACTTCACTATAATTGCAAACTCCTGTTGAGGACTTCTGACATTGTCTAAACCTCCCTTGCCTGTGTAGTAAGGGGACCGTATGGTGACTTGTTTCCTGTGTAGTTATGAAGACATGATTATTTATTTTTCAAGCTACATCTTAACACTTTAGTTTTGCAAGCTTTAAAAAAAAAAAAAAGTAAAAAAAAAAGACTGCACCACCCAATGGACTAATTTTTAGTTAGACTAGATTAAACAGATTTGCTCAGAAATAAAAATGTAGCTTTTGATGACAAACCAAGAAATTACTGGTGTACTATTCTAGGTTTTTTTCCATTGAAAGGTGTTTATTTGCCTGTTGATTTTGCTAGGTAATAATAAGATCCAGCTCTTTCACCTGCATGTATCAGAGGCTGGGCTATTCCTGCACCACCTTTACATCGTTTAGAATTTTTTTTTTCCTTCCCACCATACTCTTTGATTGGTTAAACCTTCAAGTATACACATAGTGGTGATTTCTTTTTTTTTTTTTTTTTTTTTTTTTTTTTGTTTGCAGTTTCTCTTACATCTTTGGAAAAAATGTATCAAATTGCAAGGTTTAGATTTTTGGAGTCTTGGAAAGAAGACAAGAGTGTTGGGCAATTTTTTAAAGGAAGGCATATGGACTGATGGTGTAAATTGCTATACAAGATATTATTCTTCCAGACTTGTATGCCAAGTAGCTGCTACCATTGATTTATTAATGTGTTGCTGTGATTCAGTGCTGTGTTTTGGAAAACCAAACCGTGGGTTTGGGGTGCTTCTAGAGATCTGAACAGTTTAGCTTGTCAAAGAGTATGAGGCAGTTTTCTCTCAAAACCAAAACTGGTTGCCACTTTTCGTGTAGGATTTGAAGGGACTGGTATTCAGGGTTTAGACCAGAACCAGAAAGTTTCCATATACAGGACTTCTGGAGACGTACGGGACTGGGAATGGAAACCAAATTGGACATGTAGCTGTTCTTCAACCACACAAGTGGCAGTGCGTTGGACTGAGTCAAACTGCAAGCAGTATGGCTACAGAATAATCATAATTAGAAGCTCTTGGAACAGAACTGCAGCTCTGTCTTAATCCTTTGCGCTTCTTAATATTCTGTTCAGCTACAGTGAACGCTGCTGCAGATTAGTGCTGCTGCAGCTTTGTGCACTGGCAGCATCTGCTTTTCTAGCTGGTGTTCAAAGTCTTGCCTTGGTAAAAAGTATAAATCATTTGTGTAGAGACACTCTAAGGAGGGCTACTGTTTGCAAAAGTCTTGCAGACCACATTTGACGGACTAGTTTAATAGATAGCCGCCCAGCACAGCTGAACACCAAGGGTGAGGATTTGGTGTTAGTGATGTTACCTAAGTTGCACAGTAGTCCAATATCTTTCATATATAAATTCACAGCATTTCATTTTTTTTAAAAGGAAAAACAAACTCCAAACCTGTCACATTTTTATCGTTCTTTTGAGAACTCTGTGGATTAAGCTTTTATAGAGATTATTTCTGGCATATAAAGTTATCTTTTTCAACTTCAGAACTGCTGCAGTTGCAGCTGTAAAAGTGATGGGTATGGCTGCACCCTGAGTTGCTCAGCGGGTTGCAGTAGTTGATCATAAGTTGCCCTTCTGCATCCGCGTCGAGGCAGTGCTGTGTTTTAGGGCTCTGAAGTCTTCCATTTCATCTGTAGTCTCTTGTTCTGACTTGTGGACAGGAGAGGTAGAAAAGTCCTGGTAGACTATTAGTTGTTCAAATGTATGAAAAGTGTGGGGTCTGCTAAAACACTTTTTTATTTTTACGTTGTACATGGTCTCTGTTTGTATTAGTGGTCGCTGTTGACTGCCGTAGAAAAAAACAGAATTTAAGATCACCAGAAATAATAGTATTTTTCAAGTATCCATAAGCTGGAGCTGACTAGTATACTTTGCAGCATTTTTTTCTAAAACTTCTTCCTGGGAGCTAAGCATTTTGAATTGATTTTGAAAGGTGCTATTAGAGGGTAATTACTAGTGGAAGTTCCAAGTAAAATGAAAGTTTCAATTATTCAGGCTTCTTGTAGGAGGTAAAGCTGTGGAGGAGGGATAGTTGTAATGGTAATTAGTATTTTTTTGAAAGAATGTATAAAAATAGATAAAATGCTTTACGAAGTTGCATATGGTGAATTTTGTAGCATTTGAAAGAAATATAGGCTGTATACACCGATACTTTATTTAAACGTAAGCTTCGACTTTAATCCTGAAAATGCAAGAATTCTTACAAAATAATAGTGGTAGATACACAGCATTAATTAGAAATATAAATAGGATATGGAAGTCAGGATGGTTAATTCAAAAAGGAATCTTGCCTGAAAACTTCCCAAAATTGCTGGAAACCAGTGGCTGAGAGGGTCATTTGAGCACCATCTGCAGGACAGGACACACGTGATGAAAGATCAAGAAAAGAAGACAAAGCTTGGGGTGATGCAGACCAGGAAGGATTCTGTGCAGAGATGCTGACAAGTTTTAGGTGGAAGTGAGCAGGTAATAAGGGAATAAAGGAACTGGTAGAAGGCCTTTAATGTGGATTTTGCTTTGAGGTAACACAGTAATCCAAGCCGAAGACCTTCACCTCTGATATTTCTGTGTGCAGAGGATTTGTCTCCAAGGTGGAAAGTTCTTAAGGAATGGATGTAGGGCTAATGAAGGCTAAAACAGTTTAGTTTGGATTCCAGAAGTCAGAAGTTCATACCGGGCGAAGATTAAATCAAAGCTAAGCCTGGAGTATAGATGGTTTCAAGATTTTAAAGATTTTTTAGATTATATGAATTGGGGTCACTAGGAGGAAGTTCTATACCAACAACTATGCTGAGAAAACATTATTTTCACTGCGGGGGTGTTTCACTACCATAACACTGCATTGATTAAAAACCGAAGATTAACCATTCCTGACTCCCATCTGCCTTTATTTTTTTTTATGTTTTCCTTGTTTTTTAGTTTTCTCCAACAGAAATGTCATCTTTCACATCTTTTTGTAGGTCCTAGGTTTTTTGAATGTAGCAGTTTCTTGTAGGTTTTTTGAATGCAGAAGTAAGTTTCCAGGTAGGGATGACCCATACCTTCTTAGTGCTATTAGCCAAATAAAAAATATTTTTATTCATTTTCTGACATTCCAAAAGTTACGTATCAAAGTATAGCTTGTCTGCATTGTGTGCCTTCTTTATGAGACAAAGCTTGTAATGAATATTCCTCAGTCTATGCACGTGCCCGGGTTGGTTTTGAGATAGGTGAAACCTTAGGTGTTTTCATCTATTCTTTGACATATTTTCATGTTCATTCTAGAAACACATGAAGTACATTTACTGAGCTATTGATGATTTCAGCTTACTGCTCCAAGCAGTGTTCGTTCATGTTCTGTGGAGCATTGATGAAAAGTTAGTCCACGGCAAGGTGAGAACAGCTTGCTGGCTTTAATGAAAAATAGCAGTATGAGTCCAGGTCTTGTTTTGTTTTCAGTTTTCCTCATGCTTTACGAGATCAAGAAACATTTCCTATAAAAAGCATCTGCCTTCAGAAAGTAGTGCTGTAGATAAACACTGGACTGGGCAAAATACAGGAAACTTCTCAGTACATACTTCCTTAACAAATCAGTTCATCTGTCTTTCTGTCTCTTAAGTGATATATTGTGTATATAAAAGATAAGCTTTACTGTCCTATATATTTACATCAGAATTTAAAATACTGTCATAATATAAAAACAATTAACGCATTTCTGGTTCAGTGCAGTTTTAGGTTTGGGAGGTTTTTTGGCTTTTCTTCTATATGAGCTTGTTGTCCTGAACTGAAGCGTGACATGGATGTAAATTGTTCTTGGGTAATACTTAGGAATGTTGTTCCCTGACCAGATTCCATTTTTATAAAGCATAATGGAGGTAGATTATTTAGGACTACTTTTTACAGTGCTCAGCTTAGGTCTTTACTGAAGTGCATAACTCCGAGTGCTTTTTTCAGGGCTCTCCAGAGTGGGACAGAAGATATTAGGGCTTCTGCCCACCACTTACCTTCTTCCCTGGGCAACTTTCTGTGGAGCAAACCTGGCCTGTTGTTTAGCATGGGAGGGATCTCCATCACTGTGCCCCTCAGATTGGGTCAGGGGCTGCAGTGTTGCCCATGGAAATCTTCTGTAACCAGAGTTGTGTAAACTGAGTTGTAAACTGAAGTTACAAGAAAATAAAAACTTAGTGTGATGTGAAATTCCTGACTAAACCCCTTGCTTTTCTTTGGTTAGTTAAATAGGTTCTGTTCTGGCATGTGGCTTTGAAATGTGTGGGGTGTCATAAGGACTTTCCTCATAGTTTGTATTGTGGAGAGTTGATTGCACCATTTCTGCTAAAATATGACATCTGCTACTTATATCTAAGGTTGTGCAAATGTTGTGGTCAATGTTCAAAGTATCAGTTTTACAGGATTTTGTTAAGGCTGCCTGTTAAAGCTGCTCTTTCCCATAATCCTAATGAGGTCTACAAACCTAAAGTTTCGAAAAGGAAAAATTTCATCTTTGTTCTTTCTGAAACCAAATAAAATCACAATTAAAAGCAGTTAGCTGATAGCTGCTGTTGAATGTTCTAACTTTTCCTAGTGTGTAAAAATGCAGAGTAAAACAGGCACGATTCAGGATCCATGACAGCTGGCATGTATCACAGTCTCAGGTCAGTCTCTTCACTCAGGTCACTAGTGCTGTCATCAACGCCTGTGTTGATAGGCTTTTCTCTTGCCTGAAGCTCTAATGAGCTCAGCTGTCACGCTCAAATACATGGAGTATATAAATCTAAATATTAATGGAAGTGTTCAGAAATTTTGTGAGCCCATCTTTTGACTGCTGTGTTCTTCTTCTGATGTTACTGGGTGTCCTGGTTTCATCTGGGACAGAGTTAACTTTCTTTCTAGAAGCTGGCATAGTGCTGTATTTTGGATTCAGGATGAGAATAATGTTGATAACACACTGATGTTTTAGTTGTTGCCAAGCAGTCCAGGACTTTTCAGCTTCTCATACTGCCCTGCCAGTGAGAAAGCAGGGTGCATCCAAGAAGCTGGGAGGGGACAGAGCCAGGGCAGTTGACCCAAACTGGCCAATGGGATATTCCATACCATATGATGTCATGCTCTGTATATAAATGGGGGGGTGGGGCAGGAAGCAGTTTGGCTTGAGAACAAGATGAGTATTGGCTTCAGGTGGTGAGCAATTGTGCTGTTCATTACTTGTTTTGTATATTGTTGTTGTAGCTATTATTATTAAGTATTATTAATTTTGTTTAATATTCCTTTTTCTAACCTATTAAACTGTCTCAGCCCATGAGTCTTACGTTTTTTTTTTTCCTTTTAAATTCTCTTCCCCACTGCACTGCAGTGAGCGAACGGCTGTGTGGTTGTTTTAGCTGCTGGTTGAGGTAAGCCACGACACTGGGTCTGTCTAGCTGAGTTACCTTGCCTTGTTCTGCTCAATGAAGAAGATCCAAACAAAATGTCATTTCTGCTTCCTACGTCTTTCCTTCCCCTGGAACTAAAATAAATGCTGCAATATAATGTATCTCAGTTACACAAACACTGTTCTTCATCTGATTGATTTTACTTCCTTTCCCAACTTCCTACTGATCTCTTCACCAGTTTCTGTCTCCAGGTAGAAGTATTTGTAACACCACTTTTTATCTCTAAGGTGGTTAATTATGACCTAGCATCTAAGAAGCAGGAATGCAACTAGAATAATTGTTCATCTGCATTATTGTGGAAAGGTCTTGAAACGTGTGCCAACCTAATTTAAATGCTTTGCAAATAGATTCTGTGTGCGATGTTGCAGATACACAATTACTTGGCATACAGCAGCAGGTTAGTGATATGATGTTGGAGCTTGGCTTAATTTCAACTATTGCATTATTACCTTGGATCATGCTGATATGCCAATTGTCTTGCATTCCAAGTGACAGCAGCTAAATGCTTTTGAAATACAAGGATGATGATCTAGTGCAAAAGGATTTTTCTGTGTAATTCTAGCACAAAGATTTTAGTAACTTGTAGACGTCAATGGGATGATGAGGGATGTAAATTTAATTTCAGAATTTTTTAAACCAAATTACATCTACTTTTCATGTAAATTCCCTTAGAATCATAGAGTGCATTTCAGCAGAGGGACTTTTTGTAACCATGTAGAAATTTGGAATCAGGATTCAGTGTTGTTCTTCTCTAAGTTCTCAAGGGATACGAAATGTGTGCGGACGACTCCACTACTCATAAATACACCATTGCATACCTGGCTAGGTTTGTTAGCTGGGATGCAAGTCTCAAATATATCAATGTGTATTTAGGAAAAAGTAATCTACATTCCAAGAAGCAAAGAGATAGTATACTGTATGTTGGCTGTGCAAAGTGTGGTGGCTACTTGCTCCATCTGTGCCTCCAGAAGGGTCAATGTGAATTTGGCGTACTGGGTACACTGTGGCATCTTGCAGGATGTCACATTGCTTGTGGTGACTCAAAGACTCTCACTAGCAGTAGAATGGTCTTTATTTTAAGTATTTTTTTAAAAATTGTTCTTACTGACTCCCTTTGAATTTTATTCATAATTTCAGAACTTGGGAGGTAAACACAAGTAATGTGCTATTATTAATTTTTTTTTAATTGGTAATGTGCTACATTTTAAAAATCATCATTGGAATGAACCGGCAAGTTAAAAGAAACACCAAAATAATAAATAGTAATTAAAAAGTTAAAAAAGAAGACCTGTTAATCCATTGGATTAATCCAGGTAACGGCAGCAGTTTCAACTGGAGTTAGATCTGTAGTAAAAGAACGTAGAAAAAAATTTCCCATTAATAAGATTCAGGAGGCAAAGCTGCATTGCTCACATACTGAAAATGTAACAGCTTACAAGCTGTTGTAGGTCTGTTTTACAGACAGAAAGGATGATAAATTGGAGAAACTTAAAATTGCCGTATGAGTTAAAAAAACAGGAGAATCTGTTGATCCCCTCTGTTTAGGAATGCCTGCATTTCTGAAACTGTGTATCTGTGGATATGAGGAGAGTTTGAGACATTTAAGGAGATAATTGCGGGTATAGCAAGGAGGACATGGATCATATATACAAGGGAGACAGAAATTGCCAACAAATAGAGACAAAACCAACAGTATCGTATGGAATTTAACTTGGTCAACATAGGAATCCCAGTACAGGACACAGGACAAATGCTATTGCCTAAAGCAGGAAAAGCATACTGCCGTACCAGTGAGTTTATTTCAGAGTGTTTCCCCTCTATGAGCATTGATGGGAAAATACAGTCATTTGATGCTACTGAGTAAGGAAAACAATGAGTTTTAGTAGATACAGAAGAAAATTTGCCTGCATTAAAGGACTCACCTTCAGCATTTTTTTTTCCAACAAGATTTTCTTGTTAGATTTTACAGACGAATGAAGACTTTTCAGTTGGTAGTTGTTATTTCAGATAGGAAGGAATGGTCCTCCTGGATGTGCAACTTCTGTCACAGAGGCAATTAATATACTTCAGAATACATTTGGCAGAACTTCAGAATCAGTACTGACTTAATTTCTTTTCCACTTTTGCATCAGCTCTTGTAATGACAGCAATACGAGTTGATAAACCTGCATTTCTTTTTGTAGCCTGCAGCTTTCAGAGCTGTCGCTGTTGTAAAGTTCATCACAGAACTGACCCAAACGTCTCTGGAAAGGGACTGTGTAGTGAGGGTGGTAGTTTCCCAGGAGAGACACAGTTCATCCTGAGAGGCAAAGGTGCGTGTGCAGGGCAGCTTGTTCAGCAAGGGGTGGCCAACAGAGGACATTGCTGTAGTCAGATCAGGTGGCACTACATTACCCTGCCTCAAGAGTGAAATAAAAAAATGACTTTGACGCCCTGTGCTGTGAGAAATACATATTAAGGCCATTGAGTATCTGAAGCCTTTCTTGTTAGGGCAGACAGTTACCAGGGAGAGAAGCTCTCAAATACTTCAAACTGGACGTAATTGGGTAGTGCAGGGACAGGCATGGCATGAGTTGGCATTAAGAGTTGGAAGTGGTGGCTGTGGTGCAGCCTGGTGGGAGGCTTCCTTGTTGCTCTGATGGTGATGTCTAGGACACTTAATACGACTCCCTTTTCCTCTTTTTCTGTTTCAAAAACAATAAATGTTTCTTTCATGCTGCTACTATTGTGAATGGCTCATGAGCTTCCTCTTCATATGAAGACTGTAGCCCTTTCTTTCCAAGCAAAATGACAACAATTCAAGCCCTGTTCCCTGAGAAATCATCTCTACAAAACTCTGGGTAAATGTGAAACGTGAGCTTCCTGTTGGCTGCAGATGCTTTGTTTCTTGCTGGGGCTCGTGCAGTTTCTTTCCAGCCTTGCCTCACAAGACTTGCCCCACAAGAAGCCTTACTGCCTTCATTTTCACTGGTATATATACCCTTGACTAAGATCAGATGCCATTGTGTTGTTTCCTGATACCAAATCTGTGTACCTGGTATTATTTAAACAATCCTTATAAAATAAATACTACCACAGAGAGTCCTCTTTTTAATGAGCCACTGAGGTACTTCTAAGTTTTTCTGTCTGGTTAAAAAAAAGTAGATTAAATACAAATCCATCTTTGTCTCTTCTACAGTGTGTTTTACAAACACTTTTAAATGGTGTTTACAAACATTGCACTGCTGCTCCTTGATGCAACAAATTGTTAATAGAATGCGGTGATGTGTAGAGGACAGGTGGGGACAAGGAAGAGATCCTTCAAGAGTTTGGCAAGAGTAATTTCAGTGGACATCAAGAGGCAAGACTCAAAGCGGAGAAGGCATGGAGATGGGGATGGGAATTCCAAGACTGAACACTGTGAGCAAATGCTTCCTGCCTGTGAACTTGAAGAAGGGCAGAAAATGAAGCAGTAGTTGCAGAGGCAAGACAAACTAGAGTATCTGATTTTACTTTCCTTCACTTTTGCTCTTTCTGGAATGCCCACTTCAGATCTTAAAACCAAAATCTTCTGTTTGCACGAGGTTAGTCTTTGTGTTGCGCTCTGTCTAAATTCCTGCCTTATGGAGGCTTCTCTGTCTCAGAGCCACCTGGCCTTGGAGCAGGCAGGCAGTGGTAGCTGGTCACTTCCCTTTCCCTGTCCCTGCCTTCTCCAGTAGACCCTCCCAGCCTCCTCACTCTTTATTTTCTATTAAACAGCTTGAAAACTTTCTCTTTTTAACCTCTACCATGGTTAATTTTTTCCTTCAGCTAAAGGACAATTCATATGACTTGTGTACATTGTCCAATTTCTCTGTAAGTATATCCATCCTTTCTGATTGTCCTGATTTACCTTGATATCCCCTATCAATCTTCTGCCTCTTATCCTGTTGCTCAGCTTCTCTGTACCTTGTAGTCCTTCAGTGGAGTTCAGACTCCGCCGCTGCTTTTAACTCTCCTTCCATTGGTTATCCTGTAAGGGCAATGCAATTAATCTTTTTCCCATTTAAAACTCCTTGTTCAGTATTCATTAAAAACTAATGTAACAAGCAGGCCTGCTTTTGCCTTTTAAATTAATTTATCTGAATCTTTGTTATTTAGTAGGTCTGAGCTTTCTTCTTGATCCAAAATGGTGGTAAAGTATAAGACTATCAGGAGATACTGATACAAGTGGAAAGTGAGGGACTGTGCAGAGTTGAAAGCATTAATTGCTACAGCAGCAACACAAAAGCTTTTCCAAATCTCTTTATAAATAGACTGCAATTCAGTTTTTAAAACTTAAAGGTGAGTATGATTTAAGTGTCTGTGTATAGGTAGATAGATAAAAGTGGTAGCAGCAAGTTGTGGTGTACCAGCTAGATATGAAAATTTATTTTTTTTTTTCATTGGGAAAAAAATATTTAGTTTTGTTTGGTTTTTTTTTTTTTTCACATGGGAAGATACAGAAAAATGATATCTTGAAACAGCGTTTCAAAAATTGTATTTATTTTTCTGAACAGTGAATGTACTCTAGCAAATTGACCATTTCTGTGAAAGTGTTTGAAACATACCATTACTCAGACACATGCGCTGTGCCAGCCATATTACTTGTAAGCAATAAATCAGCTTATCTTCAGACAAATGAAATCTGACAGCTGGCCTTTCATCACTGCCTATCAAATGAACTTGTTAGACTGTTCAACTCATTAACCGCCTGCTTAAGTCAGAATCCAGTCTGGGTTTCATATGAAGCGAGGTCGTGGTAGCCTTTTAGTATCTGTTCTTTAAGGAAGTTACTAAGGGTTCTTCTTCTAGGAAGAAAGGTTTGAAATCCCCTTCCCATTCCACCCAAAGCCTTTAACCCTGTGGAGAAATTTGTGAGGCTGTCAGAGTACTTTGGTGGTAGTGACAACAGGAATATTCAAGCAAATGGCTTTGTAAAGGTGTGTGTGTTTCTTCTTGTTGTTCAAATATGCAACTATAGCGTTGTCATTTATCCTATTTAAAGAAAAGTTGAAAATAAATTATTTTGGAAGCCAACCTCTAATTGAGGTATTTTAAGTTGCGGTACCTGTTACCTAAGCACTGAGTAATAACAGGTGGATCAATTACCCCCTTTCTGTGAGCAAATGTGGGTGGATGTTTGGGTACATGGATGTAACTCCTGCAAATGTGAAGAGAGCACAAAGGAAAGTGTTTCTAAGGAATGGTCTGGTTATAAAGAGTTTTCAGCTGAGCTATGTTGCATGTGGGTCAAGCAGTATTGACTTCATTGTGCTAGGTTTTGGACAACACGCAGTATAGTCTTTTCCCAAACCATTTAGGCACTAAATTGGAATGGAGACCAATGAGATAAAGAAGTGGAGTATAAACAGAGCTGTCAAGTCTTTCACTGTACAAGTGAGACTTGCACTTGACTCCTATCTCACGCTTCCCTGCAATCCTCTGCACTGTGTTGTGGCCTTTCTTTGAACCTTTTGCTTTCACTTGACTCAACCTTCATCCCAGGCATGAGATCTGATGTGTGAGAAGATGCCCAAGAGCTCTTACGGGTAAGTCTGGAGAATAAAAACATGTTGAATTTCAGCAGGCAAAGAGTAGACTTGAATGTAATAAAACACCGCTTTTATTCCCGGCAGAAACCCTGTGTTAGTACAAGTAAATAAAATGTCATTGGTCCAAAAATAGAGGTAAGCATGAATTAAAAATAAGCAAAACCACACAACAACCCTGCAATTATTTGACCTTTGGGAAGCTTGACTTCATATGCAACATTTCAAAAATCTTAAGTTATTTGAAAATCATAGCTCATAACTAAACAGGCTCAGGTTGTTTTATTTTGGTTGTGACTCTGTCAATTGTTGTACATGAAGTATCCAATATGAATTACCCATAAGTTTTCTTACCTCCTCCATGTTCAGATTTCTTTTCAAGGTTCATTTTTGTGGAGCTCTATATGTCAGCCAAGACATCTGAGTTACGTTCAGATAGTTGGATAAGTAAGGGAGCATCATGGAAGGGAAAGGTCTGCTTAGCCTGTAACGAATGAAAAGCTGAGAAACAGATGGTGGGATTAAGATCAGATTTGTAATGAAATCCCAGAAGGTTCTGTGCTAAGACATGTCCTGTTCATCATGCTCATAAATATCCAGGAAGAGAGATCAGTGTAGGGTTGACAATGTGTTTTGTATCAGAAAAGCCAATACTAAAGCTGGTGGGAAAAACTCACACAGGTATTTCATGATATTAAACAACTGGCCAGAAGGAAAGCACAAATGTAATTTCTTGTCAGCAGATGAAAAGTGGTGCACCTAACTAGGCATTAAAAATTTTCTAAATTAGCTGCTTCTGTTAAGGCAAAAGATCTTGAAGTTGAATTGGATTGTATTTTGAAAGCCTTGGCTTCAATACTCAGCAGCGGTCAAGGATGGAAATGGAGTTTTCAAAGTGGTTTGGAGACAAAACAGCAGATGCTGCTGATTCATACGGCATTGCAGTGGCATGCCCACTTCTCAATTTGTGCATGCAGTCCTGCCCAACCTTGTTTTAAGAAGGATAGATAAAAATTGAATGATGTACAGAAAAGGGCAGAGGACGTGAAACTTCTTCCAAGATTAAAACTTTTTAGCATGGAGTGGAAAGACAACAAAAGGGAAAGAGAGTTGAGGTCTGTACAATCATGTATAATGTGGGAAAGTTAAATAGGGAATTACTGTTTGCTGTTGCTCATTGCATGAACAATAGGTGATAGATCTCAAATAGAAATAGGAAGCAATTTTTAAATTTAACTCAGAAGTCTGATGTATTTTCTCATAGAAAAATGTTACTTGATTCTAAATGCTGTGTACTATCAATGCAGTGAGTAAACTAACAGGACAAGTGGGCAGGTAACTTTCATTCTAAGCTAGCACAACTGATCATGGCTTTCATTTTCTTCTTAGTTTCCATTAATTAAAATGCTTATTACCAAAACATACACGTTGTGTGTGGTGCCTGTTATTTAAACTGAAGACATGCTTGAAAAGTCCTGAAAATTAGAGTTGTATGTATAAGCAAGTGCGTGCATGTGTGCACGTGTGTGTGTGTGTGTGTGTGTGTGTTAAAAATCCATTTGCTATTTACAGGTAAGGCCAGAAGTTTTGTTTGAATGTAAAGCTACTTCCTGTCAGAGGTTGGACTCTTGCCCTAGTGTCATCGATTTCAGAGATAGCATAATCAAATAGGTTTAGACTGAATCTCCAGTGATGATACTCCATCCCTCAGAGAGATCACTATCTCTGATTAGCTTCAGAAGGCATTAGAAATATTTTTTTCTTAATTGGAATTGGATAGTCTGAGGGAAAAAGAACAGTTCCTGCTCTTCTTACATTGTTCCAGGCGAGCTGGCGTAGGGGATGCTGCTGTCATTTATGTACTCTGTGTGTCACAGAACAATTCAAAGCCCTTGGCACTGTTCTTTCCTATTCTTTTAAAGATGAGTCGTAGATGGGGAACATGCAGGAGTATTTGACATATCCAGGGAAGAGAGTCCAAATGTAGAAACAGACTCTTGCTTTACAAACTCTGCCAAGTGTATCGTGTTTATAATACTGCTCTTAAGAGATGTGATATTTTCTAAAACTTCTTGTTCTAAATCTATGTTTTACTAGGAAAAAAATACATTGTGTGCAAAAGGAGAACTTGCTGCATCCCCTCCTTTTTATATTCACAAAGTTTGTATTGTTGAGAGGAATAAGGATGTATCACCAATTTGTTTTTGACACCTCGTGTCTGCTCTCCACATGGAAGCTGAAGATCAGCAAACACAAAGATTGTCTTTGTTACAGATAACGTCATCTTTGCAGATGGGGTGATCAAAAAACCCACAACAGAGTGATCTGGAGGTAGACTTTTCTCTGCACAACATATCTAGACATCTTGTCTAATGACTCATAAAAGTGCCTAAGTCTTGAAATTATTTTCATCAATACAAGAACTCACAGAATGGGCAGAACTCACAAGTTTCTCTCTAGGCTTTGGGTTTCTGTGACTTTTCAAACGTTCTTATCTGTGCTGGTTAAAAGATACGCTGTAAACACATTAGGTTTTGGCAGCATAAGAGGGAGAAGGATATTTGTTCTCCCAGAAGCGGGGAATTGTATTCATTTTTTGTGTGCGTGCTATAGTATTGTGGGAGAAAAAATATTTGAAAGGGTTTCAAAGGGGTCAGTGGCCTGTTGAGTCAGCCTCCCTTTTCCAAGGCAGGACCAACTCGTGGCATGTGTTTGTCTAAAACTTTAACTGCCAAGAGATTCTGCAACTTCTCAATGGAATCTTTTCCAGTATTTTACTGTTCTTGCTGTCAAAAAGTTTTTCCTAAAGATTTAGGTTAATCTTCCTTGCTTATAATTAAATTTCTTCCTGTCCAAGCAACATATCCTTTTCCCATGCAGTAGTCCTTTCTGTATACAAATGCTTATGACCAAGTGATATTTTTTCCTCCAGACTAAACAATTCTAGTTTGCTCAATTTTTTTTCACATGTCATGTTCTATATGGGGTTTTTTTGCTCTTTGTCTGTCTTGGACTCTACAGCATCTCCTGTCACTGGAACTGTGTTGTCCATAACATTAAATTATTTGAAGGCTCACTGGAATGCCTTTTGGTCTGAGCTACCTAGCACACTCCTGCATCAGGGAAATGTTTAATTTACTTGTATGGATGTCATCTGAGGGTCCAGAGTAGCACTGCAGAATGATTAGAAATCTATAAAATATGATTTACAAAGCACTTCTTACATATCATGCCTATTCTTGTTGCTCATAAATCTCATCAGCAATAATTTTATTATATTTATTTTGGGGTCACTGACCGAAAAAAAATACTGTTGAACATCATCAAGCCCAGTGCCAGTCCCTGTGGATCCCTGCTGGAAATGCTGTCTTTTCAAGGTGATTTCCCAGTTGCAGCTAGTGTTTGAGATCTGTTATTCAGCCACCTTAATCTATTTACCATGTGCTTTACGGATACTGTATAGTGCTAATTTTTTAATCAGAATGTCATGCAATAACAACTCAGATGTCTCATATAAATTTGTCTATTGCATCTATGTAGTTACCTTTATCAACTAAATTGTTATTTCATCAAAGAATAAAACCAGGTTTATTTGACAAGATAGATTTTCCGCAGAATTGCATTGACCAACTAATTATATTCTTATCTTCTAATTCTTTATTTCTCAAATGTATTACATTTATCAAGACTGATGTCAGGCTAACTAGAGTGTATCTGCCAATGTTATCTGAAATGACCTTTTGTTATTGGTACACTTGCAGTCTTTAAAAGATTCTGTAGCACCCAAAGATTTTTATAACAACAAGATAGACTATTTTTCAGCTAATCTCTTATAAACTTTTGGATTATACTTACCCAGCTCTTCCAATTTTAAAAGGTTTGGTTTTGTAGTAGATGCTTTTTGATATCCTTGTCAGTTATCAAGGGACTGGAACAAACTCTGTCATGACTTTATGCAGTAACTTTTCTGCCACTTCCCAAACCTTTTCTGCATCTTTATTAACAACTTTGCCATCCTGATCCATAGAGAACCTGTACTACTGCTTTTATTCTTGGTTTGCTTGAACATTTTCAGTGTCCTGAGTCCTTGAAGGTGAGAATTTTCCTTTGTGTTTTTTTCCTTACTGGTTTTCTGTCTTTTACAGCTTTTCCCATGCTACTATTTATTCTTCTCTTTCCCATTTGTGTGATTTGGTAAAAGATACCTTAAACTGCTTTTGTTTAACCACTAAACCAAGAAAGACTGTTAGCCCATGTTATCTTGCCTGGCCAAGCCATGGGTTCTGAAGAGCTAAAAAGTAGTTGTAATATTTTTTTTCCAATCAGTTATGCCCATAGTTATGGAAGAAATAAATATGTAGTCACTGCAAGCTGGGGAACATGGGAAGCTGCAAGTGTGTGGTCTTGCATTCAGTTCAGACTGATTTCTGTTCTCCAGTGATTTTCAGATTATGATTATTACTTTGGAGGTAACACCCTTACATTATCAGTTTACAGTTCTTTATCTGGAAGACACATTTAATATTTAATAAATTGGGTTTTATTGAAAGATTATTGGGTAGAATGTTTTAAAAACAGATGCCGTGAAATGCTGCTGTTGGTTTCACAAAAAGTCAGGCATCCATTTCCTATCTTGAAGTGTGGGAAAGTGAAAGCTCGGTCACTGTGCAGTGGTGGAAAAGAGTATTGTTCATTCTGGTGGAAGGGAAGAAGAAGAAAATGGCAATTGAGATAAAGTCTGACTTGGTACTGATCTCTGTGGAATAAGTGTTTGGGTGGCTGGCGAGCCAGACGGGCAAAGGAGCAAATGAGGTTGAGCTGCACTAAAATGTCAGATGTACCTGGAGAGGTCTTGAATCAGAATGGCACTTTTTGGCATTTAGCTGCTCTTCTAGAAGGAATATTGTGGAACGGGAAGAAATGAGAATGAAAATGCCTTTCAATAATGCATTGTTGCCTGCAATTATGTTTTTTCATGCTGCTCATTTTTTATCTGCCTTTCTGTGTGACAGTGGCATTTAAATAAATATTTTGAGTAGGACGGATCAGAATCCGGAATTAGGTATGCAATTAGATTACTTAATAAAGCTGAACTTCTAGATTCCCTGTGCTTGGAAATGTTTCTTGGACTGGAAAAGAGTGTAGAGCTCAGAACTGGGATGTATCATGAAGGTATAATAAAGTAAGAAGTACAGTAAAGAAAGAAAGTAAAGAAAGTAAGTAAAGAAAAGTAAAGAAAGAAGAGTGTGACGAAAATTGGCTAAACCTCTCTTAAGGTACAGATGATTGAGGCCCTCACAACAGACTTCTGCTTCTTAATTTAAAGCAGCACAGATACGTAGGAAGTTCTTGTTGCCAGTGCGTAACACAGGCTTCTTGCATGTGAAAGCAATCAGGCTGGTAACATCTATGTGTCTTCTCACCAAGTCATTTATTGGCAGGCTAAAGGTGTGGAAGATCATTGCTCTCTTGTCCTTGAGATGAGATGCTTGGATAAGATGGTTGCCTTGGAAAGTGGGAATTTTATGGCACAGTTTCACAAGTCAACCATTTGAAAACTAGCTAATGAGCTCCCTAATCCTCCAAAGGCAGGTGAAGGTGAAGAAGGAAGGAGGAGTCCTTCGGCAGCTGGAAGGGCACAACACAGCCTTCTGCTGCACAGCCCCTGTCCCACGGACCACTTCTCAGTGCTGCTCCGTGACTCTTTCCACATGAACCGTAATGGGACGTGTCTGTCCTCTACAGCCACCGACTTGGCACCTTTTATGCATTGTGCAAAGGCAGAGAATTGCCAACATTTCAGTAGTTTCGCATGCCCTCACACAGCAAAGCTGACACATGGATCACCTGATTGCAGACAGTCATTGTGCCTGGACTGTATTCTGCTGGAACAGTGGCTCACAGACAGCTTCTGAAAATCTGCAGGTGTTCCCTGCCACTTTCAGACACACGGTAGTCATTGGGGAGACTCAAGTCAGCAAGCCTAGGTGTTTTGAAGTTAGCATTTCCCATGTACATAATGATGTGTAGAAGAGCTTATCTGGCTTTGCCCTCCATATCCTGCTTTATTAACAGTATTGTGGTTATAGGGGGAAAAAAACAACTTCATGATCAGCAAAATCCATCCAAATACAACCGCCTCCACTGTTATCCACAGTTTTGCCACTGCACAAATATTAAAATTGACACAAGGATTCCATTTTGCCCCTGTTTCTTCTAAAGGGTATCTTCTGGAAAATACTATTTTGACATGCATGTGAGAGCCTTAGTATTTGCCTGCACTGCTGTCACAAGAGCACACAGTAGAGATTTCCGTACTAGTTTTAAATTAACAAAGCAATATTGGAAGCAGTGTCTCTGCAGCAGCACAAGACTTGGTACGGGCTGCTTTACCTTCCCAGCAAGTCCCTGTTTCCAGAGGGGAGGCATGTCCCCACTTGCCACTGCAGACCAACAGTTGTGATGCTGTCTGCCACTGACTCCTAGCAATTCCTTTTCACCTTATTGTCATATCATATTTGGCAGACTTAAAGAAGTAAGGAAATTCTTTTGAAGCAAAAGAGTGAGCATACAGAAATTAAAACAGCCCTAAGTTCAGGGTCAATCAGTTAAAATCCAAATCTTATGCTTAGTTGTATCAAAATAACATCGGACTTCTCTTACCAATGTATGAAGAAGTAGCTGGAATCCTCACTGATAATGAAGCTGAAATGCATAAGAAATACCTACTGCGTGTGCTCTATTTTGTTCTAGATTGTCTCTCTAGCTATTTTAAACCTCATTATAACTTGAAAATTACCTTACATAACAGCATGCACTGCAAGAACTGAAAGGGTTTGTGAATAGAAAATGGCAGTCAAGTTCCATCGCAATCAGCAGTGCTGTTTTTAGGCCAGCTGAGTACTACTTCTCAAAGGTTTTCTATAGTTAAAATGTGATTGCTATCAGTGTGATGGTAGAAGCTCACAGAAGGAAGTGAAATTTCTTCTGGCATTTCTTGAAACAGGCTTAAAATGCTCCTGCTGAACTGTGCTGGGAGTCCAAGCAGAATTTTTGTGTCAGGTGATTAAACTCTGTCTCTAGTGAAATGATCTCTTCTCATTTATATTACTTTTTAAAAGGAGCAAAGTTTTCACAAGAAACAGAACTATTGCTCCTAATATCCCTCTCTTTGGGAAGTGTTGGAATTTGATAATATTCCTGACACACCTCTCCTTGGGACGCACTTGGATGGGAAGCACTTGCAGTTGGATAATGAACTTAGAGGCAGTATTTTCTGAATAGCCACCCCTTCTGTAGGAGATGAGCAGCACCCTGGATGCTTCCCAGGCCTGAAAATCTTCTGAAGCACCTACGCAATCTAAGAACTGCAGCCCATTCCTACAAGGCAGAGGAAACTGCAGCATTTGTGCTTCTCTCCTGAAGCTTCCAGTGCCTGCTCAGTCAAACAGTAACTACGTCTGGATGGGTAGGTTGGGAGGCTTGTTTTGTAATCCAGCAATACAGGGAAAATGGAGATGTGTTTCTGATGTGGAGGAGGAGCCAAGGCTGGAGCTGCATAGAAGTGAGAGCACTTCGTATTAAAGCATTGGTTTTCACATGGATTGCACAGTAAGAAATTACTCCTTGAACATGAACTACTGACAAATGCAGGCCCTTGATTGTGGTAGGTTCTTTAGCTAGCAGCTACCCCTCTCATGGCCAGAGTCATGTTGCCTGCTCATCACTACAAAACTATCTTTTCTTTATTGTGCAGGGACTTCTTTGTGGGAAGGCTAAATTGAACTCAAAATCTAATTTTCATGTCTCTCTGTCCTGTCAAGAGACTGCTACATGGATGAATTTTTGGTGGTTCCTCCATCAGCATGCAAAAAGTGACACATACGTTTTTCTCTTTAGGGCTGGGGGCTTATTGCACTGAGTGCTTCCTGCACAGTTCTTGACAGATACGGTGCTCTGTATGTGGCACTACCTGTCAATGTCTCTTCACCTCTTCCAAGAATCTACTGCATGGACTAGATGGAGGTAGATCCTGTCTCTCACTGACTAGCCTCTAATCCGATGTCCCCATGGATAAGGAAGGAACATTTCAGATAGTGAAATGTTCTCCTGCTCTCTGCAGTCAGTATTACTCGCATGAGACTCTCGTGCTCTGACTTAGCAGCTTCCCTCTTCTTATCATGTGTTTCCAAAGCAGCCATCCAGCACTTGTCCAAGAAATAATGTGACAAAGCCTGTGGTCTCCAGTTTAGTTTTCTGGGAATTGCATACTATGCTGCAGAAACTGCTTTTGCCCTTGAGGTCATTTGCTCGTTCATTTGGCAGGACTTAAAACATTCACTGGATTGGCCTCACCTAAGCAAAGAACAAGCATCTATAATTTACTTCTTCAGACTCTACTTTTTCGTGATGGTTGCACCTATTTTGCTACCAGACCAAAAGATTAAGTTCTGCCACCCCGTCCTGCTCAGTATTACAGTACTTTGGTTTGGATTACCCTGGTTTTGGTTCCAGCTGTGACTGTTCCTGGTGGCTTGGTTCCTGGTTCCTCTCACTGTCCTGTCTTTGTGATCTTGAAAAGTTGGAATTGGTGGGATCTTGTAAGAACAAGTGTGCTAGCCATGCTTATGCAGGGAAGGAGCTGATGACTTTTTTCTATAGAACAAAGTGTTCAAATAGTTTTGAAGCCACTGAAAAACCCTAGGCTCATTTAGGGCTTTATTTGGGCAAAACAAGAAACTCTTTATATGCTACATTTAAGTTTCCAGTAAATTGTGAATTAGTAGTATTGTTATGTATATAACAATAGATAAAATAAATTCTATTAATCTTTTATTAGTAGAATAATCAATTAGTAGATTGATGTAAAACTAAAACTCAACCTGTGGTGCATGTAGGTGTGGTAATATAGAGGAGACATTAAGATGCAGTTGCTGTTCTCTCTGAAACACACATGAATACATATTTATGTTATTATTTCATCCCCCTGCCTTTGTCTCTGTAAACTGTGACTTACATCAGAAAAATAGTCTGCAAAACTTACTTAAGAAAATGGAATAGAACTGTCCTGTGGCTTCAAAGTATCTTTTGAAATGTTGGTAACATTCAAGATAAAATTATAAACCGTTTCCTTCCTTGGCCAACCACAAGCCCACAAGCCAGTCCTGACAGTAAGGTCAAGGTGAGTAATCACTAGGAAAAGCTACTAAACCCGAAGTACTCATCCAGAAGGATCTTGGCCTTAGCATCCTTTTGTGCTCTTGAACAGCAGTCCTCCACCCTTTATCCCTTTCTACCTCACTCCTTGACCTTCCTGCTCCTGTCCTTTTGCCCCCTCCCAATTCTGCACCCCTCAGCACTGTGCTCCAGGCAGCTCCAGGCATTTGTGCAGACAAAAGCAATTCCTGATGTCTGCTTAGATTAGCGATGCCATTTTAGCAACATCCCTTTATGAATCTGAGTGCTCTGCAGCGCAGAATGAACTGGCAAATACACAGGGAAAAGAAAGGGGGGACATGTGGCCTGTGTCACAGGCTCCTGTTCTTTCTGATGGAAGAAGAGGGGGAAGATGAGAGGGAAGGGATCTGTGTGCCATAGATTTAAATGGCTGCAGGCAAGGCTGAAGCTCTGGCAGTGCAGGATGGTTGCTGGAAGGCAGCAGGCAGTAGGACAGCAGCTCTGCTTTGAGCTTGTGGACTGAGTGTGGTTCTAGAAAGGAGCTGAGAATCAGGTTGGGGGGGATAAGGACTTATTTTTGGTGAAGGAAAAAATGCTGTCAAAAGGAAATGAGATTGTAGAAAGCGACTGTAGATTCTGCATGATGATCTTAAATGTTTGAACCTGATTGCTTACCAGGACTTTGCAATCCTAAGATAATAAAAAGGGGGGGAGCACAATTTCTCTCTCTTGTGGTATGATTACCTTCAATTTGGTGATAAGGTGACTTTGCTTTGAATAAATTAAGCTACTAATTCTTCCCCTGTGGCTCTCCTCTTTCCTTCTACCCTGTGGTGGCAGAGATCAGCCTCCCAGACAGTAGCTGTTTTCCTGCTGAGCCGCTCTAGTGTGAGCAGGCATGGGCTCCTATAGAAGCACAGGTCCGGTCATGCAAGGAGGAAGAGTCGGAGGTGTTTTAGTTATCCCATCTCTGCATGATTGACAGTGCACAGACTTCAGGTTTTTGTTGCAGCAAATAGCGAAGGAGGTAATGCAACTATGATTGGGCGTTTATTGAGGCTGCAACATGACGGGGAAAATGACTGTAAATGGCTGAAGGGATAAGTGTTAAATCTAGGCTTCCAGTGCAGGATGGATACTTGCTTGAACTATTTACCGTGGGCTTCATCACCCATTCCTGTTCTCTGCACCCCATCTTCATTCTTGTCCTCTGGCCATCCATGAGATACCATATCCATCGTTCTCCTCATGCCAGGCAACCAGAGCTCAGTTTTGTTGCAGTAAGGGAGCAGTGGCCGTGGTGTGCTGGCTGTCCTACAGGCATCCTGCTGAGGGCCCTCTCCTTAACCCTGACTCCTGAATTTTCCTTCCAATGTGCCTGGAAGGAGATTGGAGTTTAAGTCATGCTGCTGCATTTAGGAAATGTACTGCTTTTCAAGGTCCTTGTTAGATAGGTATCCTTTTTTTTTGGTTTTGCACATCTTTAGCTTTTTCTTTAAAACACAATTGGCTGTGTATTAAATAACCATTTTTTCTTCTTTATACTGTGTGTGATGCTGAGTCTTAATAGTTCATGTATAAATGCATTAATACATTAGAGCCACTATTTGTTTAATACTCACAAAGTCATTTCAGAGACATTGGCAGGCATTATCCCTATTTTACAGAGGGAATGGAAACATGGAGAGATGAAATAGTGTCTCAAATATCCTCTGATTCTGGATAGCCAGAATGGCGTGTCTGTACCCTGGCTCCCAACTAGGCAGCCCTTTTTAACAGTCTTTAACAGCACAGCTTCATTGTGTCAGCAGCTTCACCCGCGACACCCTCCCCTTCCCCTGCACTCTCATTTCCTTCAATACATACCTGCTAAGTTTTCTGGCAAATGAGGAAGGGTCCTACAGATAATAGCTTTCTTCATTATCCTCTTCCAAAGGACACCTGCTCAGGGGATGAGGTAGTGTATGATCATGTAATTAAGGACTGGGTATAATGTCCATTCCCCAGCAGGGGACTACGGGGAGCGCGGCAGCCGCAGCCCCCGGCTCCCATTCTAATGCCGCAGTAGCATCTGGTGGTTGGAATGGCAATTGCAAGTCCAAAAATGGGTCTTTTTGGTTTCTTGTGCACAGACTTCAGGTTTTTGTTGCAGCAAAGCAACAAAAAAAGCTGAGAGGGACACGTCCTCCCTAATGCAGCTTTGCGCTTTCTGGGGCTAGAAATTGCCCTGTGGAGGCAGAGTGTTAGAAAAAGAGATATTCCAATTCTAATACACTTCTGCAGGATGCATATTTGAATAATGTGCACCCACCTTAAAATCTGAGCAAATTGGAGTTTTCACAGGGAGAGAAATGAAGCTTTTCTTTGACCTTGGTGTAGTCCCTGCTCCAAAGGATGGTAGGGCTAAATCTTCTTTATAAAGCATTTGAGTTGTTTGAGTTTTATCCTAGCTGGTAACAGGGAAACAGCTGAACAGCTGCTGCTGAAGATTTCCCTGCTGTTTTCTGGGACTGACACTGGTGTGAAAAATGTCAAATGGTTTAAGATCTCAACATGATCATCAAAGATGATGATCTGTAATACCATCTATACATAGTGCAGCCAGCTCTACACATTGCATAAATTCTCCCTTCTGCAGAGAAGAGATCAGGAAAAGCAGGTTTCATGAGACAAAAATAAAATCTCTTTCAGAAGAGAAGTAGTAGTTTAAAACTGAAGTGATTCTTCCTCCCAGTGGTGCCACAGTAGTGCTTTCTCCATTCTGGTTACAGTTTGTCATTAAGCAGTTTGGAAACTGCAAACATTATATGTATGTTCTGAAAATCACAGAATCACAGAACGGTAGGGGTTGGAAGGGACCTCTGGAGATCATCTAGTCCAACATCCCTTCTAGAGCAGAATCACCCAGAGCAGGTTGCACAGGATCATGTCCAGGCAGGTTTTGAATATCTCCAGAGAAGGAGAGTCCACAGCCTCTCTGGGCAGCCTGTTCCAGTGCTCGGTCACCCTCAGAGTGAAGAAGTTTTTCCTCATATTGAGATGGAACTCCCTGTGTTCCAGTTTGTGCCTGTTGCCCCTTGTCCTGTCACTGGGCACCATTGAGAAGAATCTTGACATCCACCCTTTAGATATTTATAAGTATTGATCAGATCTCTTCTCATGCCCGGTGAGCTGCTTAGCCATGGAGCTTGACTTCAAAGTTGACAAAACACTGTGGTCCAAAGCTCTGTGCTTGGCCCCATTTATGCCTGGTGAATATGGACTCTGTTGAGTGAGGGCTTGTGATTGTACTCATGGGACTCTGAGCTTCTCTCCCCTGGCTCTCCATGGGGCTTCTCCCACCATGAGATGACAGGAGGGTTTCATGTCTGGTCTTTCAAGGGGCTTCAGAACTAGCAGAACCATAGATAGCCCCAACCTTCCCATCCTGTTGCAGTTTCTTCCACAATTTTCAGGTGCGAGATCCTTGAGTCCTTTATTTGCCAGCAGGTTGTGGGGGATCACCCCAAGTACTCAAACTGGGAAAGAAAGCAGAAAAGTGGATAAGCTGCACTAATGTGGTCACTAGATAGAAATACTGCAGAAGAAATGCTGCAGTGTGGTTCTGCAAATGTACAGTTTCTAGTTGCAGTATGTTTCTCCTGTTTTTTTGTAAATTGGGGAAGATCTTCACAAAGACATAGTTGAGCCTCTCCTGCTTTTTTCTGCCAAGCAGACATTGGTAGAAGGCTTTGGTTGCAGTGGCCCATAGTTTTGATAGTGCTGCACACTGAGTTTGACTTTAAGCTGTGACTTCCCAACGGTGTGATACCACCTGCTCTGGGCTGTCGTTATCTGCCTTGTTGGGCCACATTGTGTAGAGTCTTGCTGGTTTCTGTTAACTGGGCTTGGCTGAAGTGGGGGCAATAAGCCTATCTCTCCCTGTGCAGTGTGACTTCAATTTGAGTAAATCAGAGTTTCTGTGCTTGAAATGCTGTTTTCTGGCCTAGTACCACAGTACTTTACAACTTAGCAATAACAACTGTGTTCTGTGGACTTTAGGTATTTCCTAATAGGAAAAGGAATAATGTTATCACAAGTTTTTTTTGAAGATCATGTGTTCTTACTTTCCTATCATGTCATTGAACAAAGTTTTCATTGACAAAATTTTCATCTCTTAGTCTAGGTTCATCTTCAGTGCTCAAGAAAAATTAACTTCCTTCCCTGCATTATGCTTTTTACTGAATGCTCTCCAAACTCAGGACACTTTGTAAATCTATGAAATGTAAATCTATGAAAAAATATATCTGTACTGTGCTGTAACACATTGATTAAACTGGAACAAATCACATGGTGGCTTCTGGGAGGTCAGACTGAAATTGAGCTTGGAACAGAACCTAGATGATGCATTCCTAGGCCTAGGGGTTAAATCTATATAACCCAAATGCTATAGGGATATGAACCTTTATTCCCTGTTAGGACTCAGTGCATTAATTAGTCTGTTATGGCTGCTAATTAGCCCCTTCTGCATCTCAGTTTCCAGTCCTGGACTGTTAGGGCTGTGATTTTCAAACTTTGCTCTCACCTCAGAAGTGGTCAGTTACATAAATGGATGGCTCCTTGTTTTCTCATGGACATTATCTAACCTTGCAGATTTTTAATGCTGTAAGGTATTTGAAACAGCACTAAATAGAGGATTATGTTCATTAAATAAATTGAAAGCTGCAGATTTCAAAGGGTCAAGTGTATTTTGCATGACAGCGTCTAACTGAAAATAATACCAGAGGAAGCTGTCGGAGAGCAAGGCTTGCTTTTCTGCACGAGGTGGAGCGGGGTGACTGCAGTGACTTTTCTGCTGAAGGACCTCACTTATTAGTGGATTCTGTCTGTGCTGTCTGCCTACAGAGTTACTTCTCCATATCCAGTTGGAAAAGGCAAAGGCAGTAGCAGGTGAGCACACAGTGATAAGTTTGTTATCAATGCCTGAGAGAGCAAGCAAAGAGAAGTTATAGGTTAAGCAAGGATTTGCAAACATAACACTTAATAACATCACACTGTCTTTCAAAAGATCCAGCTTGCTCTACAGTGGGGTCACAGTGGTCATTTTAACTCCAGTAAATGTCATCACCAAAAGTCTAAGTCTTCTGCGTGTTTATCTTAGGAAGTTGCAAAAAAGTACTTCATGACATTTTCTCTGGAACACCTTCTTCCATCCTGGGGTTTCTTGTTTTTCTTCTGAAAGAAAAAGAGCACGTGTTTCACTCGGTTGGTCATCCAGCTCGATACTGGAATCCTGACTGTGCTGCAGTGAAAGGTTTCCGTGGCTTTGTCTTATCTGCATGTTGCTTTTCTTTCCTTGGAAAATTACAATTTGTGCTTGTGAGTGAGAACATGCTGTCGTGCTTATTATGGATCTGTGCTCAGAAGCAAATGAAGAGCATGATGAACAGAGAGCATTTCCCATTTCCTGCCAAATAAGAAGAGTTAGGTCTGAGAGACAAATCCATTTTCTGACAGCCTGTGTCCCGAATGTCTCACTTCAAACCTTATGCAGCTCCAGACCTTAACTACTGTGAGTTACAATAATGGACAGATTCAATTGCAACTTCTATTTTGAGTTCACACTGACAAACTCCCTAGATTAAATGCGGTTGATCAAATCCTCAGAGGTTGCAAGGGCTGGGCAGTAGTTTTCTCTTCTCCCTCTCCACCCCATCCCGTTTGCAGCAACAAAAAAAGACCCTGGTGAGTTTGTGTTTCTGCAGAAAAGGTCATTTAGTAGATGTGCTACTCCATGTGAGGCAACCTGCACAGGAAGAGCTCGCAGCGTTGTCTAGACTGTCTGCATATTTCTTGACATGAATAAAAGTTGGCCTTTGTTGCTTGCTTCATCTCATCCCTATGTTATGCTTGGTTAAAGCCTCATCTGTGAGATACAGAGAGACTTTATGGAGATGGCTGTGCAGTGGAGTGTGTGGTCATTCCAGCTTCATGGTAATCGAGAAAGTCAGTAAGACAGTATAGTATGAATATGGCATGTGGCTTTAGTGGAAAAAATGAGCTATTGCTCATTGTCTCCTTTCCATGTAACCAAGTCATCTCTGTTCATCATTTCTTGTTACCCTTCGACCTCTTGTCACACTGGTATTAAGACTATTACATGAATGAAACGCATTTTGTAAACTCAGGTCAGTTCTTAATGGACAATAATTCAAACTATGAAGTACATAATTGGTTATAACTTACTCTAATTGACATGCTTTTCCCAGGACAACTCCAGTGCAGGAGCATGGATGTTATTAACCAGGGCAAGTGTGAAGGACGTCCCACTTTTATGTGTCCTGTTTTGTTTCCCTGGATCAGATGCACGGTAACTTTCATCCAGACAAAATGTCTTTCAGGTCATGTACATATAGACACTTTCAACCTCAAAATCAGCCAGAAAATTCCTGCCTACCTTTATGATATTAAAATTGAATGCTGTTACAGGCAATGACAGATAATGAGCAGGCAATAAAAATGAGGTGACACTGCAGTGCATGTGTCTGCTGTGTCTTTCAAACATTGGTCACAGACTCCTTCCTTCCAAGGAGGCTAGTCTTAGGCCAGCATTTAGGAAAGAGAATTTTATATTCTTTGAATTACCATAATTTTGAAGCCCCCCCGTATGTGAAAGGGCAGAAGATTGTAGCAATAACAGTGCATTGACTTTTTTTTCCTCCTTCTAGCCAGGACTTAAGACTGAAAAAGTGTTTTATGATGATGGACTGCATTGATATTGTCTGTTAATGTAATTGGCCATCTTAAAATTGCACTGCCTTTAATTTATTTAAATATAGAAGAATAAATATTTCTGTAAGTAAAGAAGACAAAAGTAGACATTTATTCCTACAGAGTGGAAGCTTTCATGAGCTTTAAAGTCCTTTTTAAAAAAATAACTGCAGCAACTGCAAAGGTTTTTAGTTATGGAAAGACTGGAAATATTTTCTCCTTCTCTTTCTTAGACTTCTTCAAAGCTGCCAAAGACTATAGTCACCTGTCAGCCAATGATAAAAAAAGGGCATTTTCTTAATGGGAATCAGATACTGGTTTCATACTCAAGAACAGTCCAAAAGCACAAAAATCTACATGTTCCTTTTAAGCTATTAAGTCAAATTTTTGATGATTTATATTTGTGCCTGTTCCTGAGTTTCTGAAAAGCATTTAGTGTCATCCTTACAGTGTAAAATAAGTTAAATGTCCCCTACTGTTTTTTCCTCCTGAAAGTCCTCTGCCTGCCTGAATATTTAAAATGTGTCTTAATTCCCATAATTTATGTAGGCATGCTGTTAATTGAGGAGAAAATTTTTGTAGGCCTTTAGGACAGCTTCTAGGATCGTTATTTTAATCCCAGGGAGTTTTGTTCATTCTGTATGGTGGCAAATGCATTTTCTTCTGGACTGCACGCACAGATTTTAATCTGCTGTAATGCTCTGGGTTTCAGCCATTTCCTTACTGCAAATGAATAATGAATGAGCTGTGGTTTGAAAGCTAATGGTTCAAGATGAAATCAGAAGCTCATTGCAACATGGATGATATTCATTTGTCATCTCCATGGAAACATCTATTTATCAAGACACTGCAGCTAAGAACTGTAACAAGAAAGTATGCAATTGTTGGAATGCAGGGCTTTTGCTGAGAAGCAGATATAGCAAACAAATGATAGGAGTATACAGGAATGTATTGAAAATTCAATTTTTTTTTTTAAATTACTTTTGAATTTTTTTATTTTATTTTTTTTTAAGAATACATAGTTCTTTCACCTCAAAGGATATGGATTCTGTTGTGTTTTGAAAAATTGAAAAATATCAGTAGAATGAGGAACAAAAAGCGTGGATATCCTGGGAGTTCTCATTGTCACCTGTTGCGGGCTATGTGCCCCAGAGCACATGGTAATTTCAGGGCTACAGAATTGCACGGCCCCCCTTGCATCCACAGCACGGCTGCGTGGCCCCCTGCGCATCATACGGCAACTGTAAACGTCACTGGACTTAATAGTGCTGTTTAGCAACAGAAAGAATTTTCTGTTAGTGAGGTAAATTTATGATAGAACAAACTTATTTAAAAAGTTTTTCTTAAGTGAATCTGGGTTAAATCCTTTTATTTCTGTTAGTGGAAAATAGGGGCTTGCAGAAGAGGCACAAAGATACACTAGATACCATTCCTCAGGACCGGACTCACCGTTTCTTGTCTCGTACAGATGATTATTTTCTCATTTAAATAGTCATAATAGTGCAACCCCCAATCCTGAAACACTGTTTAATATGTCATTCCATAACTAGCTTGAGTTTTTAGTTTTATGGATATAATGCAGTGGACTCAATACTTTTTTTTTTAGTACTCTGTTAAGACAGCTTTAATTGTCTGCCAGCAGGTAAGCTCAGACCTTAAGAGGCAACAGAAAGAGGGTCAAAGGCTTTTTTCCTAATTTTTAAGGTGTGTTTCAGCTTTTTGAAGCAGCAAAGAGTTTTCCCGAGCTGGTGCTACTGCCTCCCAGGAATGTCGTGTGCCCTCGCTGGGGCAGGTGATGCAGGAGAGAAAACAGCCTTTTCTGCCCCAGAGTTTGACTGAAGTTTCCACGGCCAGATGGAGTAATAGTTGCCACTCTTCCTCAGGAACAGAGGAGGTTTCTGGGAGTGAGGTTAATAAAGACAAGTAGTTTGGAAATTTGATGTCCAGGTAAAGTTGATGAGGAATTTGTTTGCACAGGGCATAGGCAATACTGAGAGGGATTGGTGGTGGGGTGGATTGTCACCTGTAAGTTATGGACACACAATCTGTTCTGTGACTTATTTCTGTTCCACTTTTGTTTATGCAAGTGACTTATACTGAGGTTAGGTTTTTATTTTGTGCTTTCTTAAGGGAATGAGCTATTTTGGAGCATGCTAATAGCCTGTTACCAGGGATTTTTGCTTCTAAACCTATAGAAGGTCTGCTTATTATCCTTTACAATTAGTTTTTAAAAAAAAACAGAAATTTTGACTTGATTTGGTAGAATACTTACCATGTATGTGGCAGTTCCACAAATGAAGCATACATTTACTTCCAGTGCGTTAGCAGTCCCCGTGACATAGGGAAGCATTTTTATGTTGATACAAGTAGTGCAATTGACTGGTTACGCAGAGTATATATGCTAGTGTGCACACCTGAATTGGTATCCCCTAGCCATGGTAATGATGTTCTCCTGTAGTGCCTCTTGTCCCGTGTTACTATAGAGATGAAAGATGCTTCAGTAGGACCTGATCGTTAGCTCCAGTTGTCAAACACATAGCCTTTCATGGCATGTAGCCTTTCCCAAGGACAGAATATTCTTTCACTGTTCAAGAGTGAAAAACAGATGCTGACAAGTAAGTAGAGAGACAACAGGGTGGGAATAAGGCAATTGAGGCAGTGGATACTAATGGAAAAAGAGAGTGAGAGAGTGATGGCAGGAGACAGTGAACTGAAGGAAAATCTGGACGTGACCCTGTGCAACATGCTCCAGGTGATCCTGCTTTAGCAGGGGGGTTGGACTAGATGATCTCCAGAGGTCCCTTCCAGCCACTACTGTTCTGTGATTCTGTGAATCTGTAAAATGTCACAGAATCACAGAATGGTTGAGACTGGAAGGGACTTGGAGGTCATCTGGTCCAACCCCCCTGCTCAAGCAGGGTCACCAAGAGCAGGCTGCTCAGGACCACATCCAGATGGCTTTTGAGTATCTTTGAGGCTGGAGACTCCACAACCTCCCTGGGCAACCTGTGCCAGTGCTCACTCACCCTCACATTAAAATCTGTTTCCTGATGTTCCGAAAAAAATGGGAGAAAGTGCGAAAAACAAATTTCACGCTATGAGCACTGGCTTGGGTGATTGCTCACAGGCAAGAATAGCTTTAAGAAAAGCTAAGTTCATGCATCTGAAATGTCAGAAAGGGAGAAAGGCTTCTTCCTGGGTGGAAACAATAGATTTCTCACCTTTAAAAAGACAAAAGTCACTGGTCTTGAAGTTCTGCTAGACAGTTCCCTTGAGGATGTAGGAGAGTTCATTTATTATCCTTTCCCCCCCTTTATTTCTCCATTTACCTGTTTTTTCCCCCCCCTTAAACCTGCCTGGATATAAAGATGCCGAGTATGAAGCCGTAAGTCTCTTTCCTAGAGACTGTAAAACAATATTAACCCCCGAAATAAACCAAACGCGGCGGACGCTGGGCTCTCCCCGCAGAGGATGTGGAGAGGAGCGGGCTCTGGCTCTGGCTCTGGCCGCCGGCGGGGAGCGGGGCAGCGCCGGGGCTCAGCGGAGCCGGAGCTCCCCCGTGTGTGCAAGCGGGAGGTGGCAGCGGCGCCGGGCCGGGGGGCTCCGGGGCTCCGGGGCTCCGGGGCTCCGCTCCCCGCCGGCCGAGCGGCAGCCTGCCTTCCTCTCCAGCCTTTCTCGTACGGTACATCTGTGCGCCGGCATTTTCAAAGCAAGGTATCGACAGGCGTCACTGCTCTCAAGGAAATATTCGGATTTAATAACGCGAACTTTTGACGTGCAATAAACCTACGTAAAATCACGGTAAACCAAGCGAGTTTGTTGTATGTTGCTGAGCTCGAGTATGCAGAGGGTTTGAAGGCTGCGCTGGATAATTAAAATTGAATTAAGACCTCTGGAGCCGCTTCAGATGGACAAGGAACTATTTAGCTTCATTTAGAAGCAGTATTCATTTCTCTGAATATTCATGCCTGGTTAGGAGCGAAAGCAAGGCTGCTGCATGCAGTTAGGATGACAACTCTTTTTCAAGAGTGAAATCATTCTGAAGTGGCCACTAATGAACTCAGTAACGTAGGCAGTTATCTTTGCACAGGAAATATTTTAAAAGATGCCCCAGATAGTAACTTAGAGGTTTTATGTTCTTCTGAGCCTTCAAATTGGTTGAGTCACTGTGCTATTCCAAACATGGGTTGTTTTTCCCCTCTCGAATGTTTTCCCATCAACTTTTAGGTCACTTGAAAGAAATTAATACTTTACTTGTGTGATCAAGTTTCTGTTTGCAGAGGCAAGTTCTAATGCAGTCTGGAGGATCTTTAGATATATCTTATGAATCCCTATTAGTGCTCTTTTCTGTTGCTGTGTCTCTGTTTTGTCCCTCTCCTGCACTAATTTGCAGGTTTATGTAGTTTTGAGACAATTAGGGATGCCAAGTAAATGTATTTATGAAGGTTAACTAGTAAGGCTGGTTTTTACTGAGAATCTAAGGTATGCCTGTCAGCAGTAAGATCCCTCTTGAAGGTAATTCAAAGCACTTAAAGTTTTGTTCCTGCTCTGAACCACCTTTTTTAAACTCTGCCTCTTTAAATCAAAGAACTTTCTGTTCATAAAGTTAATTTTTTGTGAAAACATCCGCTCTGTGTATAATGGCAGGAGAAAAGAATTGTGATTTATTATACCTTAGTTTTAAAGGAATATTAGTACTTACACTATGTCCAAATTCTATATTGCCAAGTAAAAAAGACTTATAAAACATCTTCCAAGCCCTGACATTGGCCTTACATGGATGCATCACCAGTGGTGCTAAACTCTGTCTCCTGCTGAAAGCTTATTCTGGGTCCTTGTAGGTTATTTCTATACCAAGTTACTGTTCTGAAGTAGACAAAAGGAATTTTGTATGCTTTCAGGTTCATTTTTACTATAAAAAGGGAAAATATGCCCACAGCCTCTTAGCTTTTGCAAAGAAGGGTTATACTGAACGCTAATCATCTTGAACAAAAGGCAAAGTAACTAGCTCTATAAAAATGCAAAGTGATGGAAAGAACTATCTTTGGGGATTGAAACGGTTAACATGATTTTAAATTATGGGCAAAGCTCAAATAAGGGTATATGTTTGAGGTATTTTTGGCTAAGTGAGTCTGTTCCCTGTTATAAATTTGCTAGAAAATTGTAATTATGTAGTTTATACAAAACAAATGTGCCTCATATACATTGCTGCCTAACAGACATTGAGAAGAGTAACTACGCAGAGTGCCATTGAACAGTTACGCACTTGGCAGCACTCTGCAAGCATGGTTGTGAAACTCTGATTTTTCTGTGTTCATATTCCCCTTTTTCAGGTATTCCTTTAAGCAACAAAAAGACTTAAACTTTGGATTCCAATATCAAGTTGTTACTGCAGTATCTCCTAAAAAAAAAAAGCACCTCATATTTTTTCTGAAGCATTACCTGCGCTTGCTGAAAGTCATTAACAACACTTCCAAAGTAATGAAGCCAGTCTGAGTAATTGGAGCCTTGCCATTAATATAAGTGAGAGTGCTTATTCCCTGTCACGTGCCTAATGTTTGTGAATATCATTCAAGGACTCCTTGAAGAGTCTCAGGACTAAGACTGGCTCATAATTACTTCCATCCCCATCAGAGTGTGTCACCATCTGTGGGCTGTGTAGTTGGTTCCTTCTTGCTGCTTTTGTCTGACTTGATAATGTTGGGGTTTTTTTTAATTCTGCACAATGCAGAATTAGCATAGCAGCTCCATCTTTGCTCTCAGGTGGTTAAGATACTTACCTTTTTCCACTCTTTGCTTCTGAGCTGGCAAGCCAGTTCTTTCAGTTTCTTGGTTAACAAACCCAAACAAACCCAAAACACAACAACAGAACCATATACAAGCACAGGAGAGAGATTCAGGTTATGCCGTTTCACAGACATATCTAAACTTAGGAGAGAGAACCAGTTTGGTCAGCCCTTCATCTGGTTTGTTTTCTTATAGGCCAGACATTGTTTGGTTCATTATATTGTCAGTTACAAATTGCATCCTGGGATCTTTAGATCTGTTGATATTGATACATATAAGATGTGTAGAGAAATGTATATAAATTTCATAGAATTGTAGAATCATTGAATGATTTGGGTTGGATGGGACCTTAAAGATCATCCANGGACTCACTCCAACAGCTCCAAAAAGTCTTTCTTTTACTGGGGACCCACATCTGGATGCAGTACTCATGAGAGGTCTCGTGAGACCAGAGCAGAGGGGCAGAATCACCTCCCGCAATCTGCTGGCCACGCTTCATTTGATGCAGCCCGGGACATGGTTGGCTTTCTGGGCTGCAAGTGCACATTGCTGGGTCATGTTGAGCTTTTCATCAACCAACACCCCCAAGTCCTTCTCCTCAGGGCTGCTTTCAATCCATTCTCCACCCAGCCCGTAGTTATGCTTGGGATTGCACCAATCCATGTGCAGGACCTTGCACTTGGCCTTGTTGAACTTCAGGAGGTTCACACACGCCCACCTCTCAAGCCTGTCAAGGTCCCTCTGAATGGCATCCCTTTCCTCCAGCATGTCGACCACACCACACAGCTTGGTGTTGTTGGCAAACTTGCTGAGGGTGCACTCGATCCCGCTGTCCATGTTGCCAACAAAGATGTTAAACAGTGCCGGTCCCATTACCGAACCCTGAGGAACGCCACTCGTCACTGATCTCCACTTGGACACTGAGCCATTGACCACAACTCTTAGAGTTTGACCATCCAGCCAATTCGTTATCCACCGAGTGGACCATCCATCAAATCCATGTCTCTCCAATTTAGAGACTTACATCAGATTTAAATCAGTTTCCTGAGTTGCTCTATATGCAAACACTGAACTTGAGTGCTGCATGGAGATCAGCTGTCCCTCCTGGGCCCTTTGTGCTGCAGAAAAGCATCAGTAAGTGAAAAGGAAACTCAGGAACACAGCAGGGCGTTACCACAGGTGAAATTGCTTTTGGTGCAAATTCTCCTTCCCAAAAGGGTGCTATTTTCTGTCACTATATCTTTCTCTCTCGAACATACCTGTACCTAGCAGCCTCCTGAATCACAAGTACACTAAATTCTCCTACGTTCTGTAGCCTGACTTCTTTCACGTTTCTTTATCACATCATTCCCTAAAAGATGTAGGATCTCAGAAGTAAAGGATTTTGAGCTGAAGGCTTGAGTTCATGATAGGTAGTAGAACCAAACATAGGTGATACATGTTGAAAGATTGTAAAGTTGTGTAAGGAACAGCCAAAGTGCGGAATGGTTTTCTGGAATTCTGGGCCTCCAATTCAACAAGTTTTTTGGGGCTGCAGTGCCTGAGCACAGATTGCCTCATCTTTTTGAATTCGTTTGTTTTTTGAGTCAGTTCTTCAAATGTGAGTTAAATTGCATATCATTTGCAAGCGCATCTGGAAAATATTTTCGGTATGACTGTTGCATGTAAGCAGTGCTGGACTGCCAGCAGAGACGTGCATCTGCATCGAGGTGTCAGTTTGATATATCTTATTATGTCAAAAAGAATCAAAATACTTCCAAATTCCTTTGGCACTTACTACATCTCCTCATGTTTCCTGTAAGCTAAGCTACAGCTAAAAAATAAGTCACCCTAAAGGTGCACAGATGAGGATGAACTTTCTAGTAATTAAGCATGAATGCAACGCTCTTCACTTGTGGAATCTATAAATACACAGCTGTCGGGTCAGTGATGAATGTGGGAGGGTTGTATGGCTGCCAAAATTTTTCCTTCACGTTTTCTTAGGCAACAAGTACATGTTAACGATATTGGTATTGGTACCAGTGTATATTCTAATGATTATAATCTTAAAATTAACAACTCTGGATATCTATTCTTAATAAAAGTGTCTCCTTTCACAGTTTATAGCTGAGATTAAAATTACAGTTTAAATATTAAAAAAAGTTTTTCTAGCAAAATAGAAGGGATTTTGAAGGAATTGTTTTCTGCGTCATCATGCTGGAACTTTCTTGATGTGCTCTTCACCTCCCATTGCTGCGTTCATTTATTCTGTGTTTTGCTGGCCTGGATTTATTTGAAACTTTAACTGACTCTGCATGGTTTTGCTTAGCTATCTCTTGGCAGGTATCTTTTTAATTCTCAAATCTTTAAGTAGTCAGTTGTCACTCTATCACTGCTTGTAAAATCTTTTTTCTGAGTGTCAATCTGAGTTTTTTGATTGCATTCGTTCTGTGATGTCAGCTGTAATCCCAATGATTCATGTCATAATGGATTTGTAAACTCTGCTCATTTTTACTTGCTGGGTTTCTTAATGTCCCAAAACTTGCTGTACTGAAAGACTCACAGAATAAAGCAAAAATCTGCATTCCAGTGAGAAACATTTAAATGACCAAAAGAAATCTCCACATTCAGCGTGCCTCAGAAATCTTAACGCTTGTAACCAGCCTGCCTGCGTAGCGGAGACACTGTTCTGACCGAGGTGTCTCTTCCGCAGAGCTGGGCTTAAAATTCCAGATTTTTGTGATTATTGCTTGTGTCTGCTCTTTCTTCATCTGTAAGCTTTTGAACTCTTCCACGTTGTAAATTTTTGTAAGTCAAATTCTCTCTGCACATTTCCTACCTTTGCTGCTCTGTCCTAAAGAAGCAAAGCCCAATGAGAACAGCTTTCTAGTTACACGAATTGCTCCACCAGAGTCCAGCTACAGATTACACATGTAGACCCTGTTTATGTTTGGTAGTAATTTTTCTGAAGGACACAGTCTCTGTTAATGGAAATACTTTGAATTTATAGCGTTTAGTAGCAAGACGAATTAATTTCCCAAGAAATGCTCTTGGGGAAGTCTATCATTTGAACAGTAGCTTTGCTAGATAGATACTTATATATTAATATCAATGTTTATTTAACATGCTCTCTATCCATCTTGTTAACATCTGTTGTAATAATGGCAACTATTGCCAAATAGTTTCAAGAGTGATGGTGATGAGATAGCATGCATCTGAATGTCTGTTTGGATTGGACTTTAGATTTATTGTCCATATTCTGCATTTAGAAGAAAGAGAATCACTCAATTTTCACTTTTCTTGAGCATAAAAAGCTTTAATAGTTGAATCATTTGATCTGGTTATTGAAAGGATTATTATTATTGTTCAGCCCAACCGACCCCCTGGAATTTGAGGAAGGTGTTTAGCCATTTGTGTTTTTGCATTTTCTGCTATTTTATTGCCCTTATCGTTACATGAAATGCTACATTATCAGCATACATGTGTTGTTTTTGTACTGGTTCCAGCTGCAGTGTGCAATGACTTGTTGAAACCTTGACATCTGTTTTCCCTTTTCCTCCTTTTTTTTTTTTTTTTTGAAGTCAACCATGTCGCTCTTTTTCAGTGTTACATGCTGAGCCTTAACTTTGCATGTGTATCTCGCCTAAAGGCATCATACATCTCAGTTACGTTCCAGACAGTATACGATGGAGTGCTGTCCCGCACGCTTTTTATTAATTATTATACCTGAAAGAAATGCAGTTTACAGCATTATCACCAGAGTCCACCATTAGTCAGTAAGCTAACACAAGAACATTGTGTCATGGACATTAAGGTGATGCCTGCATTGTGGCACTGGGATTTTGGAATTAAAATGCTTTCAAAGAAGGAAAAATAAATCTCCCACCTCTAAATGTGTTTGGGTAGCTATATGTTAATGCACAGTCCATCTGCTGCTTGAATCACTGGTTGAAATCTGGTTCTGCTCTAGGTTCGAGGTGTGATAGGTTCGGGTCAGATATTAATAGCTCTTACAAATTCCAGGTTTCTACCTGCTTCTGCAGTTCATGCTCGCTCTCTCACAAGACCAAGCAAGTCAGAAATATCCCCGCATTTGACAAAGACATACTGTGAGGCAGATTGCTCTGAATCCAAAGACTAGTCCAAACTAAAAGAAATCTTTGGTTCTAGGGGGGTTTGCAGAAACTGCCTCTTTGAATGCCACCAAAGTGGACCTGATGACATGGTAGTCTCTGACTTGGATGCTTGCGTAACGGTGTGTACACTATAACTTTGACCTTTTCATGTATCAGTCAGTGATGTATATAATACAATTTCTGTTACAGAGGGATTTGCAGTATCTAAAGCAAAACTACAAATAGATTTCCATCTGGATTTGGATCCAGACAACTAGCAAATTTTATTCAGACTGATTCCCAGATAAGCAGGGTTTCCTGCAGTCTCCAAGGGAAGACTGTATGATCTCCCAGTGTCTCAAAAAGTGATTGCAGCTTGCTGCCACAATTCCCAGCTGGGAAGGTAGAGAGCAGCATCTGGCCAGCCAAACAGAGCAGGACCCAGCTCGTAGCTTTGGGCGGAGCAAAACTTTGCAAAAATAAGCAGATCTCTAGAAAAATACATAGTGGACAGTGGTGAAAAATGAATCAAGGGCTTCTGCTCTAAGAGTTAATTCAAGGACTCATCTTTGCCGTATAGCATGTGTTTGATAGATCTCTTAATTTAAAATGGAAATAACAGTATTGCACACTTCCAGGTAAAATGGTGAGAGTGCCTTTGGTTGAAAAGTTGTATTGAATTCAAGGAGAAATTGCAATCACAAGGCTTTACTGATCGGCAAGTATTTGGAAAAAGCAGATTCTGAGCAAAATTGATCATGTACACCTTAATTTTGAGATTTATGAATAAAATCCAAGTTTGCAAGATTTTTGGGGAAAATACATTAAAACTACTTCAGAAATAGCAGACCCAGTAGTTGCCTTTTGAGGAAATGGGCTAGTACAATGCATTTATTGAACACAGTGAGCATGACTGAATACAATGTTTAATTTCATCTAGCACTAGAAGCTTACCCTGAAAAATATTTTTATCTGTACTTTAAAAAGACATTTCCTTCTTAACTGCAAACCTGTAATTATAATTCCCAGAAATTGGCACCTGACAGCATTTTTCTTTGGAATGAATTCATTTCACCTAGTTGGTCTCTGCCCCCTCATTTACCTGCTCTAAGCAACTAGAACTATAGGATTAAATCATCAGCTAAAATTTGTCATGAAATGTGAACAATGGAAAATCATGATTGATTGCTCTTGCTTATTTTAGAAACTTTACCCACAGACATGAGAATCTAGTCCAGTGCTCTGCTATTGATTACAAACATAACAAAGCTGTGGATTTTAATTTTTGAATTTTTTCTGGCACAGTATTCTAAAAAGTAATATTATCCCAAACAATGAAAAAAAAAAAACCAAAAAACATTTTCACTTGTAACGTGACTGAAGATCGAAAAGCCACTTGGGTTTTGCACTATGTAGCCTTCAAATTGTGGGTTTTTAGTTCATAAGAGGTTTTCTCATACAAAGGCTTTCTTCAGCCAAAGAGCTCTCAAGTGTCACTGCTTTTTGCAGAACACACTGACAAGTGCTTAAGATAGTTTAAGAGACTGCTCTGAAACCAGCAGCTTTTGTTCAAGCCCAGTTGCAGGAGTACAATGATTTGAAAGGCAAATAAGTAAAAGTAAACCCCATCTTGACGCAGAGGATACGAGCCATACAAATGTAAGGGGATGAACAAGCTGCCTTAGGATTCCTCGCTCATTAGATCATGGGCAACATATTCTGTGCTTAATTTTTCTGTTCCTGAATGTTTAATGTGAGAATTCAGTAATAATCATTAAATAAATGAATCACAAGGGCATCGTTCTGCATTTATCTTTTTCAGCAAAGGACAGCTTGTGTAGCCACATAAATTGTTTCTGTTGTACATACGCGTTCGGAAATTCAGATACTTTTCAAAAGAAGTTCACAGAGTTGTCAGAAATAGTATCATGTTTTTCCTGGTAATAACCAGGACAATTCCAGTTTTATTTATCTAGTCTTTGAAACTATTTTAGTACCTCTGATAAGGCTTTACTCAAGCACCCAAATTAAAATAAATTTTATTTTGCTTAGCGATCACAAATTAGAGTAATATTAACTTTTTGGTTCTTAAGATTATGTGAGTATGCTATTTAATCCTAAAATAGTTGCCATCTGTTTGGACAAAAATACAGGAGAGCTGCTGGAGTCTGCACTTCGTGTGTCTGACCACTAATCGGTAGTGTTGTATTGCAGCTGAAACAGGAAAATACATGAATACGGCAGAGAAAATAAAATTAATCCAGCTGGAGTTGAACTCTGCTGTCAAAGTCAACTGTTTTTCCATTGGCCCATTAATTATATCTTCTGCTGTTAAATCGGCTGTTCTCTCAATGTTTGATTGTACTGAAAAAACATCCTCTGTTTAACGATAATTTATTTTAAATGTGTGAGGAGGTTTTTTCCTCTGTCCCTTTACAAGCTTTGTTCTGCTGTTTCAGTTGTCCATCCCAAGCACGCTGATCTGTTGTGCAATTGCCACGGGATTAACAGGAGCGTATTTTATGGTGACTAGCAGGATTCAGTTTCCTATGATGAAAATGAAGACTGTAGTTGATGTGGCCAAGTGATTCGTTATTTAGGAGAAAGGTTTAGCTGGCATATGTGTTCGACTTTTACGAGCAAGATTGTCTGGGCTCTGGGGCTGCAAAGTTATCTCCCTTTTAATTGTGGTGTAGGAATATGCACTGTGTATTTGACAAGGAAAAAGAATGCTTGGGGATGCAGTTGTGACGGATATCCTGCTTCTTAATCCAGCTGGACTTCTCAACCTGAAGATTCGCTTTTCTGTTTCTTTGCCAAAACCATTGCTTAGAAATTGCCGCAGTCCTTGAATTGCTCATAAGTATGCCTTTCTGCTTACTTGCCTGAATATGCAGTAATTTAGCTTTATCTTTTGTATTATTAATAAAAATACTTAAACTTAATTGAAATATTAATTTTAGAATAATGATACATAATATTATGAATAATAATGCAATTATTTTTGAGATAATGCCTGTGGTGTTGGCTTTCTCTGGATGTAAGAGTAGTTCTGATTTGTGCTGCAAGGTACAGCTACCTGGCCAGCTGCTGCTTCCAGTAGGCGTTACTGAGCAGAGCTGCTGGGGAAGAGAGCATTCCTCTGTCCTTTCTCAGTACCAACACAAGAGGCAATGCTAATGCTGATCCCACTTTCTGTGTCAGCCAGTAGAGGACATAGAGCTGCTTTTGCCTCTGCTTTATGCCCTAGCAACCTCTGGTCTGCCACGAAAATGCTATGGGTCACCTGATGGACCACAAAACAATAGGATATAGGTCTGATTCAGAACTTGGAGCAAATGTCTGTCTTTTTTTTACTCTATAGGGGGTTTGGATCAAGCATTATGTGACCTGCTGTACACAAGCCATTGCTTGTTTTTTACGGTTTGTGATTTGCGAGAGACTTTACAGCAGTTTAAGGAGTAGCCGATGCCACAAGGTACTTCCAGCCAAAACATAGGATATACCTGGCTGGAAATGCAATTTCTCATTTTGTAGGAAATGCCAAACAATAAAAAATGTGAAGCCCCAACAGAAGCAGAGTTTAAAATTACTATTCAGAATTTTTTAACTAATTTTAGTCCTGGGATGTTGCTTTGGAGTTGAGTAAGTTTGGGGAGCCTGAGTACGAGTATCCTTACAAAGAAGTACCAGTATGACATTCTTACTGTGATGCTCTCCTTTGTTAGTTTGTCTCATGTAATTGTATTTAGATAGCAAAATCTCTGCAGCACACAAACCTTTGATTCTGACTAAATAATGGCATCTGTCAATAACTTGGGGAAGCACAGTGCCCAAAAAGGTAGAGGAGTCAGTTTGTGGATAACTGAAGACCTTTGTTGAATCCATATTGGCAACCAAATAAACATCAAATATAAAGATAAAATGCATAAAACATGATGAAAAATTGTTTGCTATGTGAACTGTACAGATCCAGATTTCCTGATCTAAGTTGTTTGTGATAGTCACTCTCAAAACAGATATAGCAGAAATAAAAGAGGCTCTGAAGAAACGCTACTGAGAGTTGTGTTTTTCTGTAGATAGCATGAACCTGCAATGCACTCATTTTGCATGGGCAAAAGCTCATGTTTCATAGGTCTTTGACCATTAGAGGGTTGAGTGAAGCTAGTAAAGGTGTTTGTTCACCTTACATCTGATAACTTCAAAGTCTGAAATGCCTACATCTAGTTGCTTTGGACGGACTGGAATGCTACAAGGCAGGAGCTGGATAGTTAAAGTAAAAGAGGTATATTGAGTTAGGGTTTCAATAATAGTATCAAAGTATTTGAGACCTCTTTTATATAGAGAGTTAAGGGGCAAAATAGTATCCTAAATTTAGAATGTAAAGAAAAAGAGGAACACACTAAAATTATGGACTTTGGAAACCAGTAGAGTTTTACAACTTATATAGTAGGCTGTGAAGTTGGAAATGTAGAAGGTGTAGAGTTCCCTGATGACTATAATCAAGGACATAGTACAGAATAAGAGGAAGGAGACAAAGACTAAGCCACTCCAGAAATGAAAGAGTGGTTTGAAACTGCAAAGAAACGCATTGATTGCAGTCTTTGCAAGAAAGACAATAACTAAATATGGTGCCATGAAAACCAGAAGGGAAATTTTCACAGAAATTATGTGGCTCTGATAAATTGGAGTTAAATTGAGAATGAGGAAAAAGCATTTCAGAAGGAGGCTGCTGTTGAATTTGCAAATACTGTCCTTAGTGCAGCGATGGAGATATTGTAAAGAGACACAACTTAGTGCCTGTGGTGCTCTTTAAAGGGTGCTGAGGAGGAGGATGTGGGAGGAGAATTACATTGAGTTGCCAGAGTATTGCAGCCGGGGTATAGAGGGAATGGAAAGAGTGTGCTCAAAGAATTCATATGTAGGGGAGAAAATGGAGTCTAGTAGAAGAGGAAATGGGAGTTGGCTTGGGCAAGATATGTTGTTGTGGTGTGTGATGTAGAGAGCTGAGTTCAGAAGAAAGAACTGAAGTGAGAGGGCAACAGTAGTGTTTTAAGTTAGAGGTGTCTGCAAGAACAGATGTCAGCGCTGGCAACTTTCGGTAGTAAGAGGTGCAGGAGGAAGTGAAATTTTAGTACACTGAGCGGTTTGAGTAGTGGAGTGAAGGGTCAAAAGAAGCAATGAGCTGGCTAGAAAACTGGAGGGCAGCAACTTTATATTCGATGCAGGAGATGAAAAAGTAGGTGAAAGGAGGAGATGCCCACTCTAGGCTTGATGATACTGTCTCTGCGTTTTTCCTCTTTCCCATGTGAATGTGTGTTATCTTACTCCACAGTAGCTAGTCAGCGCAACTGTGCATTGGTGCAGCTATTAATGTAAGGTAACATTCGAGGAAGAGTCATTTTTGGGTGTGGATAGGAGCTGCACTCTCACTGCTCTTACCCTGTCTGCCATGAGGCAATTTTTGACAGAAGTAGTTTGCACTGGCCACATTAGCGATTCCCACAGAGAAACCTTTCATGAAACTCAATATTAGTGCTTCTCAGCATTGCATTCATGGATAAGCCCATGGGTTCCCCGTTGGGAAATATTCCCTGCTCTCCTGAAATTCTGTAACAAAGAAGCTTGTTTACTAAATTAGTTTTAATCTAACAAAGAAATTGTTCAGGTCGCACCTAATGTTTCCGGCCAAGGTATAGTAGTTTCAGATAGAACTGCCAAGTTTCTATTATCTTTATCTGAACTTTAGAGGATTAATTTGAAAGTTTTAAAAAGATTTGTCACAAATTAAATGTTTCTGAAGAAGAAGGTGATGGCAGAATTGCAAAACTTGGGATCTTAATTTAGATTGATTTTCGTTTAAGTGTGCCATCATTTAGTGCAACACACACAGACAAAATGGAGGATAGTAAGATCAGTGTATAAAGCATAGTGTGGAAATGTTTTCTTGTCCTTATGAAAAGCCCTTACTGACCAAGACAGAAATACATATTTTAACTGAGGAAAACAGATAGTTTTGTGATAGAACACAGTTCTTAGTGATTTATTTACCAACTCTTAGCTGGATAAAGATCATAAAGGCCGAGCTGTTTATAGCATAGAATGTATATTGATGAATACACAAATAGTAGAAGTAGACTGATACTACATCTTCAACAAATAAAAATCTGTACCACCAATACAGAGGTAACAAAATGGGGAGTGGTCGGTCCTGAGCCGGTAGCTGAGGAGGAAGGTGTGCGTGGGGCGAAGCATGGCTCCCCTGGGCCCGAGGCTCCTGGCTTGCTTTCCATCCGCTCCTGTGGGGCAGCAGCAGAGAGAGCTATTTCTGCCGAGTTTGAGTACGAAAATTCATATGTTTGTAACTATAGTGATGTGTTGCGTTGGTCTAATTTGGAGGGGACACGCATGTTGTTTCGGAAGCATTAATCTGCAATGTGGCCTCACAAACCAGTTGGTAAAGACAGCGTTGCCAGTTTGAACCCCTACGGTAACATCTCCTCTTCGTTTACAGAAACCGCTCCAGTAACATCTCCTCTTCATTTACAGAGGGCACTCTTGTAATGAGAATCTCATGATAAACTGCTGCTCTTCACTGAAAAGCTCTCGCAGCTTGATGATGCAGTTGTCACTATGGAGATTTCACTCCAACAGAAAAGAATGAATTCAGTGCTGTTCAACTCTGGAAATGTGTAGCAGATACCTCCCAATGCCTTCAGCTAAGCCACCACCTGAGGAGAGAACTTGGATCAGAAGCTGAGAGAGGAAGTACATATATGCTGATGATAAATTACATTTTTTGTAGATGACCAGATCTCAAGAAGTGGCATGTGTGTAACGACGATAAATGTGAAATGGCATGAATAAACGGCTCAGAGCCTGAGCCAACAGGAAGGGAAATAGACTTGCCTTGAACTTGAAGGAAATATTCAAATGTAATGCTCTGTGAATTCCTGTTGAGGTCTAATTCCTTTCCCCTCAGAAAGGATATTATTTGCTATTATCTCATAGTCCACACAGAATGGGGCCAACTGAGGTTCCTCCAATTAAAAATAATAAATAAAATAAAATAAAATAAAATAAAATAAAATAAAATAAAATTAAATTTAAAAAAAAAGGCTTGACATCAAATTTATTTAGAAACAATTAGTATTTTTCTTTCTGCTTCCTGAAAACCATATTGGTATGTTTGCATTTCTCGTTTCACACTGATGACCTACAGAGCAATTACACCAATATGGAATGATTATCTTCTTATTTTCCTGAAGCCGTGAAATCCTTCTGAATGAGTAACGGTTGTTTTACTGGTCTTTCTGGTAAGAGGAGCTCTGCACACTAAGCAATATATTACAAAACTGAGCAAAGTGTTGGGAAAGCTAGTATGGGAAGCAGCCCTATACTGGCTGGGAGATAAATGAAGTAATGTAGAAGATCTCTTCTGTTCTTGTAATTCTGCTAGGGTTATGAGGTTAAACAAGACTATATTAATACCTATACAAACAACTTGTGTGGATTTATAAGCTCTCAGGAAAATCCATAGTTGGCACAAGGCTTCTTACTCACTGTTAGTGATAGATGGCAGTGAAATCAGTTCAGGATCTAATCTGAGATGTTCTTCCATGAACCAATAGATAAAGAGTGGGGAAATGGATAAAATAAGTACTGCACAGATGGCAGTTAGTGGAAAATACAGAATGGTTAAGGAGGAAAATAGAGGAAGAACATCAGTAAAGATCAATTTATATCTTAAAACAAGGAGGAACTTTGTTTTGTTTTGTTTTGTGTTGTGTTGTTTTGTTTTGTTTGCGAAAAATCAGTCAGAGGAGAAAAAAAAGAGAAAAAAAGTAGAACAGGGGTATAGTGAGCTCCTTCAACACATGAAGAACTGAAGATACCTGCCTAGGAATTAAACATTGAGGCCGAGTGAACCAAGAGAAGCTGGAAAATGAAAAACAGCACTGTCATAAAACTTGACAAAATATTAATGAGTCAGAGTCCTAAAATCATGAGTCATTTAAACACTGAGGTTTTTCCAAGGATAAAGTTCTTTTTTTAATGTCTTTTTCACCATCATGAAAATGATAATCAAACTCAAAATGAGACTGTTTCGGGTTCAAAAATGCTTCTTTAAAATAGCTTTAAAGCTTCCCAGCTGGCTGGCTACGGGATGAAGTCTGGAGGGCACTTGTCACTCACTCTCTGCCTGCATCCTCTGGGATGCTCCTTCCCGATGCCCCTCTGTCAGCCTCGGTGTGTGGTCCTGCCTTGATGCTCTCTTCCCTCCTCTGCACCTCATGTTTTCCTTTTGCCATCCTTAATTTCTCTTTTTGTTTTCAGAAAACCCCTATACCCACTTATCACTTGAGTTCTCCTTACATCCTTCTGCATCTTTTTTTGTTTTACCACCTCGTTTCTTCGTCCTCACTTTTCAGCTCTCCAACAGCTGTGGCGCCTGAGGGCACCCCAGCTTGAGTTTTTCTCATTGTTCATCCAAAACAGCTTTCAGCTTTGAGTCTAATTAAGTTCTTGTTATTAAAAGAAGACAAACACACAGAACACCTCCCTCCTTTTCTTTCCAAGAACCCAGCATTATGAAAATTGCAACAAAAATGTGAGAGTTAGTAATGCTGCTGGTGGTGGTGTACTGTGCTGGTGCTGTGAACTGTTCCTGAATGCAGAGGAAAATTTGAGTTTTGGATTCTTTTTTTATTTAAAAATTTCAGGGTCAACTTTAGAACAACATGTTCTAAAGTTGATATGTGGTCAACTTTAGAACAATATGAAAGTATTTGATTTGCTGTGGTTGACATATGTAAAAAAATTTGTTGTGGGGTTTGGGATTTTTTTTGTTTGTGATGGTTTTAAAACATGAATTCAAAAAGGTCCCTGACCCCACTATAGCCCAAATACAGCAATTATAAAAGGTCATTTAATCTGTAGCTTGCATTTCATGCTTTTAGGGAAAGAATTGATTCAATCCCTCCTTCCTTCTCCCTCTCCCTCGCTTCCCCTCTGTCTTTTCCTCTCTTTTCCCTCCGTTCCCCCTTCCCTCTCTCCCTCTCTCTGCACCTCCTCCACAACACTCCTGACTGCTCTTTCCCACTTACGGTGAGGGAATAAAACCAGGTAATGGCTCTACAAGCTGCTCTTCTCACTCTCGGGTCATCTGTGCTCCAAAACGTAAAGCATAATTTCTCGCATCTTTTGTAGATAGAAGAAAGAGTGTCTCCATAACGAAGTTATCAGCTTCAAAGAGGTGAATATTACGAGCTTAAATGTTTCCCGCCAGTTCGGGAAAACAAAAGGCTCCATGATAGTTTGATGATTTCTCATTGGTTCCAGCTACTCTCCTGTTTTAAAAAAGAAAGAAAAGTGAAGGTAATTTTTAATGTGCCCATAGTGTCCGTGCTGTGGTGCAAAGCCAGTCCTGAGGCTGAGCTGGAAGCCAAAAGTTGGCTGCTGCTCCCTCTTCTGCTTCTGGGGCAGTTCAGCTGATGTGGTTCCAGCTCCGCCGGGGGAGCCCCCTGCCCCGCCACACCAACGCCTGAGATAGGACATAATCCAGAGTTCTTCCTAGGCAGACACCTGTGTCTCCCACTGGAAGGGCATGTGGGATTCTTAAGTTGTTTACTAGGACAAGGATTTGTGGGGGATCCAAGCTTCAGCTTGTACAACTTGCTCAAGTGAGTTTAGGCATGGCAAATTCTTCTGCCTCTCCTGTTTTGCTTCGAGTATGTACAACTCGGCTAGTCTTTTTTATGTGACTTGTGTATTGCCCGAAGCCTGTATTAGTGGTCAATTTTATTTGACTGCTTGTCGGCTGCTTGTCGTCTTTCGTGCATCCGACGCAAAGGACTGTAATGCCTGAGACCCCCTGGCCTCTGGTGATGGTACTGTTATTTATTCATTCCCCTAACAGTGTACGACAGACACCATTCACTTTAAATATCACTTCTTTGCCAGAAAGTCTTTTGTTTACAAGTATCACAGTGTATTTAGGACCAGCTGTGTGGTAGAAAACATTAATTTTTTTTCAGTTTCTTTTTCCTGAATGTGTATGTTTGATGGTTCCTGCAGAGAGTTTGTTGTCCCCACTGTGAGAAATGTCCTTGTGGAATATGGAAGATAAAAACTTATTTGTGAAAGAGATGAAAAAGATAGATTCTGTGACTTAAAAACAACAAAAACGTTCAGGAAGGCTTTTGTAATTCACTGTTTCAAAAATTGACTAATTTTCAAGCTGATCATGTGCAACAGAGCTCAGAGGCCTCTTTAAGCACTGGCACAGTCCAGTATGGGCGATACAAATCCTTGATCTTCTAAGCCATAACTTTTGAGGAGCTGTGTTCTCCAGAAGTGAAAATGGGTAATAAAAAGCAGGTCCTGTTGCTTAGCTGATGACTGAGTGTGAATAGAAAGTGCTTACAGATTTTTCTCCGAAAATGCCTGGGAGGGAGTGCTGTATATTTGTTAGAAGCCTTCTGGAAAGGCACTTCGGTGTAACCTCTGCGGGGTGTGAGCTGGGGAGCAGAGCGGGCCAGGGGTGCTGAGACAGACAGGATGGAAAATGCAGACAGCGAAGGACATCTCAAGGCTTCCAATAAATAATCTAAAAAGATACTGGAAGCCTGAAGAGAAGTTATTCCAGAAAGGGATGGGTTTGGAAGGAACTCATGCTCTTGCTATGAGCTTTCTAGGAGCTAGATATGTAATTCCCAAATTAATAAAATCTCAGGAGGCAAGAAAAACTGTAAGAAATACATGTAGTTTTACATACAGAGTAGGAAACTGAGAGCATGGAGAAAAGAGGCAAATGTAAGAACACTTTAAATTATAAGCACAAAGTTTAATGAAAAATGATGATATTTAAGTACAAAATATTTTTCTATTGTGTTAATCATGTTTTCTTTCACATTTGCATATAAATTGCACTGATTGAACCTGAGATGCGTTAAATATTGGCATAGTTGATCCTTGTTAGGTGTTGCTACCTCCATTTTAATGTTTTGTTTAGGCTTAAATGAAACCCTGTTAACTGTGCAGAGCCAAGCATTTCTGAGTTTTCTTAAATCCATACAATTTTTTATTCAAATATGAACTGAAATTTTCATGCATGCTTGTAAAAATATCTCAACTTTGTGCCTAGGGTCGCTTATTATTTGCTCCGTTCTAATACTCTATTTAGTATAAACACAAATGTAAAGGTTATCACTCCCCAGAAGTGTGGCAAACTTGGGAGGCAAACAGGAAATCACAGGATTTTTAATGTCATTCTGCAAATCAGTAGTTTTGTGCATGCTGTGGGAGAGGTGGCAATTTCAGAGGAACTTGACTGAAGGGAAGAGATGTTTGAAGCTTGGTGGGAGTATGGGGTGGGAAGATAGATAGGCAGGATATGTCTTGTGGACAAAAAAAAAAACAAAAGATGGGAAGTAAATGAGTTTATATAAAGGTTGCTGAGGCTGATACACTAATAGAACATAAACTGAGTAGGAACATGGTAAAAAGCTCCATCAAATATTTACATTTTTGATGTTGGTGCTCATGTACTGTGTAGTGTTAAGTTGACAATGTTGATAGGAATAGGGTTGTGCATTTTTTAAGGGAGGGGTAATTTTGGGACCACGTTTGTTTCTTTTGGGATATTTATTTCATCTATTTCTTCTTCTCTTGAATTCCTCTTTTTTTTTCAGCTGCTACTGCTCTACCTTTCAAATAGTTCTAATGACAAATCTTACTCTGCAAGCATGTACCACTATTTTTCTTCCTTAAGATTTTTCTAGCATAGGGGCTCGTAACTGTTGTAGATGCCAAAGCCTTCAGGCATGTTTCCAGGAAGCATGATATGAATTTTATAACCCCTAGACACCAGTCACTGCAGGTTGAAGAGGGGTGGGGGCTTGTTTTTATGCCAAAGTCTGGCAAAGTCTGTCTAATCTCATTAGCTAATTCTTTCACTTGTGTTTTTTTAGGCTTTAAATGCTGACTTTTCCCCTTCCCTCCCCCCACTTTTTATGAGGAGGGTGGTCTGGTTCAGCTGGACTGTTCTCAACTATTTTGTCAATTTTTAGAAATTCTTTATGTGTTACTTTCCTGTCTGTACGCTGTTGACTTGAAACTCTGTGAAATTGTCCTGTTCAAACATTAGTGCACTGTTTATTTACAAAACATTATATAAAATAAGTAAACATAGACTTTTAAAATCTTCTTGTAAATGTGAAGTAGGAACAGAGCTTATAATATTGTTTTCCAAGTGTCTTTGTTTTTCTAAAGGTAGTCTGATACCTGATTTGTTTTTAAAATTTGTCAAAACTGGATCAGTAAGTCTGAAGTCAGGTTTTTGGAAAGTTACTAGTTTTTCTTTAAGAGCATTAGTAAAAGTAGTCATATAACTGGAAACATTAAGCTGTTAAGTAGTGCCTTGTGAACTCAAAGCTGTTGTAAGGAAGGCTCACATATAGACATAAAACTACACCAGCATAATCCTGACTATTCATATTTGGGACTAGAAAGGTATTATTATTTTACTCAATACTAGAAGAATCATTCCCACCTCACCTGATTATTCACCTTGGTGCCTTCAAAGAGACTTCACACCGGCTCTGCTGGTGGAGATGAAGGGTGTGTGTGATGGAGACTCAGTTCACCCATATGAGTTTCATTCCTTGTACGGGAAATTTTGCTGAAATAACTACATTTAATTCTGCGTATGAAGCTGTAACCTTGTTTCATGGCAGTCAAAAGATAGAAATGTGGGCTTAAAAACAAATTAATTATCCACTAACTGCTGAATGGTACCTTGTGCGTAAACAAAAGGCATTTACTTCATACCCCATTGATGCATCATGTAATAAATGTGAGTTACGGGTTTTTGTCTTATCTCTCTCTTCCTGCGGTGTCCATAAAAGTGTTTCTCACTTGTAACAGATGGTCAGAGCACAGCTTTGAAATTTATCTGGATATGAAGCCCTGTTGATTCCATTAAAAGTGAGGAGTTTTCATGCAGATGGAGACAAGGAGGGATTTATTGTTCTTACAATTCTGATGATGAGGTATTTCATACAATGCTTTCCTTTCCTTTTTGCTTGCAGGTGATGTGCCTTCAGGATTTCTTTGGCGATGATGACATTTTTATTGCATGTGGACCAGAAAAGTTCCGTTACCAGGATGATTTCTTGCTGGATGAAAGTGGTAAGAAGATGGCTTTTTAAACTGTTTACAACCAAAGTAGAGGGCAGGTTTCCGTATCATGCTAATTAAGCCAAAACTGTATCACCTAAATTGATTTCAAGAAAGAGGATAAATATTTTTATTTTTTAAATTCTGAATACTGAAAATAAAAGGTAACTGAAAGCAACAATAAAGCTGCCAACGGAAACGTGTCTGCTTACGCAGCATAAAGCTTTACATCAGCCTAAACTTCATATACCATAGGAAATAGTAGTACGTTTGCTGGAATTCCTATTTGCAAGGTCTTTCTTAGCATTTTGTCTTTATTTTCTCTTTGAATTTATTTGGCTTTATCACAGTCTTTCAACCTCACAGTTCTTACAATTGAGATTTAGATAATGCTTCACAGGTGGTATGATAAAGGAAGATAGGTGCAATTTTGTATGGAAGATCAGCAAATGCAGACAAAGTCATCTGATAAAATTCAGGGAGTTCTGAGGCTGACTAATGGAATTATGTAATCAATGTATGTAATCCTCTAAGGAAAATACATGTTTGATTTGCAAATACCTTTATTGTTGCAAAGAATATTCCTAACTTAGAAACCACAGTAGTAAGAAAAATAGGTATAAGCTTTGTGCATCTGAAAAAAAAAAAAAAAGAAAGAAAAGAGCTACCACTTAAATTGAGTTTATTTTTGTGTAGAGCAAGACTCAGAAAATGTTTTATTCCTCCTGCACTCTCTCTCAGTGCAGGGTATGTTTGTAATCCATTAGTATCAACTCCTTTTATCTTTTTTCAAAGTATCAAAGGTCTCAAAGAACAGCTGACTGAAAAATCAGTCAAAAAAGAATTTATTACAGTAGCAACTACTTCATAGTCATCATGTGCGTGCTTGTTTAACTTCACCCCTTCACCACTGGTTTTGATGCAATTATACATTCAAAATGAAAGATAGTACGATTGTATTTCCCTGACTGACCTATGGAACTGGAAGGCTTCTTGGTTTACCTGGATCCAGACAAATGCTCCATCAGCTTGTGCAGGAGCAGAAGTGGCCACCTTACACAGACCTTACGTTGTGAGCCGAAGGATGAGTCTGAAAAAGGAGTTATCTTTGCCGCTGGGCAATGGAATGATATTTTATATCAGGCGCAGACAGAAGCAAGAACGCGTTCCGCCTTCCTGTAGAGGACCTTGTAATATGGAAGTAAAAATCAAGTAGTGCACCAGATTTGCTCTTTGCAATAATGAAATTGCTGTCGTTGCCTCTAAGGTAAAATGTACTAAATGTGGAAAAGTAACTTTTGCAACCTTTAGGACAGGAATTAGAAAGGTAAGGGGGACATGTTTGGGCAGCAGGGGAGTTTCCCAGGTGGTGATGTGGCCAGCGTAAGCCGTCCTTGCCTTTAGTGAGAGGAGAGCCAGGTAACAGACTGCAGAGTCTGGATTCACTGGTGTCTTACCTGAAGGAAGACACTGGCGGCTGCCCGGTGTCTCCTCACAGTGAAACCTGCGGCAGTGTTCCCAGAGCTGACTCAGGGAGAAGCGCTGACAGCACATTTGTCTAAATCCCTTTTTGAAGTACATAGCTCTGTTTTTGGAGGTCTCGTGTCAAAATACAAACATGGCTTGACTCTGCCTAGTTTTTATTTGTCTGACATAGCATCATCTCTTTGAGTAAGCACTATCTTTCTCTGGAACATTGGTGTTTAAAAGCATATTATGCTGAGCTGAAGAAAAAAAAAAGCAAGCTTAAAATCTAGGCTGAAAATGCAATTTTAGCAATTTGTTGTGGTGTTTGGTTTTCTACTAGGTAAAGATTCAGTGAACATTGACTGTTTTGACTGTACAAGCGAAGAAAGAGCAGAAAATCAGACTCCAGACTATGTCTCTCATTCCTTTGTGAAGCGTACATCAACTTTATTCTCTGTTTTTGGGGAAGTTTGGCATCAGAAAATTTTTTTAGGTTCCTTGCCACTAATACCTGATGTACCAACTGATAATGGGTTTAGTCAGCCTTCTCTGAGGCAGGAGCAAGATTTGGAGAGAGAATTAAAAAAAATAACTGACCTTTAGCTTATTTTGCTTGGCAAATGAAGTTTGTGTGATCACACCATGTGTCTGTGTGTTCCTCATAGTTAATCTAAGAACATTAAAATTATTAGCAAGTGCTGTCCAACTGTGCAAGGCTTGGAAAGCCTGTTGCTTCCCTGAAAAGCAACTTGAAGTAACACTGTGCTAGTCTCTGTCACTACATCCCTCCAGGATTCCCCATTTTCAGCCAGATGATGAGAAGAACACTTAAGATGTTGCAGCTTAAGTAGTAAAAAAAAGGCAAAATTTGAAGGTGGGAAAGAAAAGTAGTAAGAATAAATACTTAAACAATCAGGGTTCTGGGCTTTTGGGAATTACTTACCAGGGAGGAAGAATGCCCTTGTTCTGTGGTTTAGGTTCAGAGCTCCTGATACTAGAGGTGAGCAAGAGACAAAGTTTCTGGGATTGGAAAACCAGTCACCTGTACTGGGATTCATTTTAGCTAACACTAGGTGTCAAGAGAGTAGGTACCTGCCACTGAGCCAGTCCCAGTAGGTTTCTTTCCCAGTAAATAAAACTGAAACCTATTGACAAAGTAGATGGTAGATGTTTCACTGGCTCAGTTGAAGGTCGGTGTTTAGAACAGTTCCTGTGAATTATGCTCCAGAAATGGCTGGATGCTTTTGTAAAGGGACCTATATGCCTGATTTAGCTGTTCTTATCTACATAGTATTTCTCTAAAGTTGTTTAAAAAACTTTTAGGATGCCATTAATTCCACCCCATCACGAAGGAAAAGTCTAAAGACTCATCAGTGTGCACTATTTCTAGTTGTCTTTTGTTGTCTGGCTGCCTAGCACAAAGTAACACCTTCTAAAAGCCATAGAATCAGAAATTTAGAAAAATCAGTTTAGAAGTCAGTGAATCAATCTCCCTGTCTAAGTGTGGGATTAACGTTCCCTATTTCATTTCTGACATACTTGTCTAACATGCCCCTTTAACGCCTCTGATGAGGAGGAATCTGTAACCTCCTGAGACATTCTGTGCAGTGGTGAACTCTCCTTGCTGTTTTTCAGCTATCTTACCCCAGATTCCCTTGCTATAAATGAAGTCCACTGCTACTTTTCTTATCTACTGTGAACGTGGGAAGCAGACAATTCCTTTCTCTTTGAAAAATCTGTGGACTGCCATTGAGCCTCATCAATTTTCTCTTCTTTAGGCTGAACAATTAGTTCATCCTGTTGTTGCTTTGACTTCAGGCTCAAACCTGTCCTTGAAAGAGGGAGTATGCTCCTTCTTTGTATCGTCTCCCTTCTCTGTTTTATGTCTTGCAGGAAGAGGCATTGCATGTCCCCTTGGCAATCAGTTAAGAAAAGTCAGTTAATTAGGGATCCATCAAAGAGCAGAACAAGCAGTCGGCACTATACATTGCAGTTTCTTCTCTCTTCCTTGATGTGCAGATGGTTTTCATATTAAGCACACTGTTTATTGCGTGAAATATAGAATCAATAGATACCAGCCCCATCGTAATTCCTAGCAATCATCTCCATATCCGGCCTACTTGGTAGATATGATAGCCACACATACTTCCCTCAAGAGAACTGCAGATGGGACATGAAGATGCATGGGAATGACCATAATATTGAGAAGTAATGACTCCTTGTTTGTCAAGCATTAGTGGCGATGCTATTTTCATGGAAACTTTTTGTGGTAAATGTAAACACACAAACATTATATTAATGAAGCACACATTACACCAGCCAGCTTGTAAGAAGAAAAATTCCTCAGCATAGAATATGGCAGTGGCTGCTTCAGGCATTGTTAGCTTGCAGTACTGGAAACTTTCCCAGAAATCCCAGGTTTTCTTTAACTGATGGTGGTTCAATTTTCAAAGAGAAGAAGTCAGAGGATGCTTTTCCATAGCCCTAAGCTGTGTGTTGGCGGAGATTAGGGTTTAAGGGCCACGCTGACAAAAATATTTGCAATCAGCTATTTTTTAGGCACCTAAACAGGATTTGGCAATGTAAATAACTCGTGGGATTGGCCCTAAATGAGAACATCTCCTTGGCTTGTACAGACATTTCTTTCTTAGCACTGTAAAACAGGAGAGTTTTGAAGGCTGGCGGTATAAAACTTAATTTTTTTAAAATTAAATTTTTTTTTATGTGTAGTTAATATTGTCTGAGAGCTTTGGAAGCTTGAGAGTCGCCCGAACCTAAGTGTGACAGACTTCATCACATACTGAGATGCGTCATGTAAAAAGGCTGCAATCTCACTGACCAAAGCCAACGTCTGCCTCCAAGCAGAGCGTAACCAACATAGAATGTCTGAATGTGAAAACAACTGCAGATCGCTTGTCAAGAGCACATATTACTGTTGTGGAAACAATGACGAGAATGACTCTCTTCTAGGGGAAAATTAAGACTGGAATCTTTGAAACCTAATTTCACTTTGACTTTGCTGGCCTATGTTAGTCCTCAGCTCAGCATCTCTGTGCCAGCAGTGTTACTGCTTCATCTTGCCAGCAACGGACAACTTGCCAGGAAAATCTGAGTCCTGTGGCGTCCGCACACGTGCGTGTGCACGTGGAGGCATGCACACGCATCTGATTCAGTAACTGCCATTAAGGTCAGGAGTATCATGTTTATCCCTGTTAATAACTGTCGGGTTTCTGTAACCCCGATTACTCTGTCCTTCCTAAAAGAGGGAGGAAGGGGAAATCAGTTATAGTCCTCGTCTACCCTGATTTATAGGACAGAAACTGATGTGTTAAGCAGCTTTTGGCTGGACTTAGGAGTGGAGAGCATGCTGGCTGACTTACTCTGCTCTCATCAAAAACTCGTGCTTTGGCAATTGGAAAGTAATGGTGGGTTCTGGGGACTTTGAGATATAACTTTGCTTTCAACAGAGGCATAAATATAAAGTGTTCCAGTTCAGTGTGATATTTTCAAATGTCAACAACTGCTCGGCCTTGGAGACAGATATTCTGTGTACAAGGCAGAAACAACTGAAGGCAGGAGGAACCAGTCCTCTGGCTATGAGTACCATTTAGACTAATGGTTCAGGAAGGGCAGAAGAAGCTGTTTTCCTGTGGATTTGCATCCAACGCCCCCTTTATTTTCCTACTCCAAGACTTCCAGTTTCATCTCCACCCTCTCATGGTGCCTTAGACACTAGCACGGTACCCTCAGCTCTCTCCTGCTTGGGACGCTGCCGCTTGTCCTCATTCCCTTCCTCACAGTAAGGACATTAATGGGGTCTCTCTTTTACCCAGCAGCACGACAGTTTCACAACTTTAACAAAACCGATGGGGATGTCCCGTCACTGCGATCACCTGCATCCAACTCCCTCCCTTGTGCACTGGCCTGCGTGCCAGGCTTGGCTCTGGATGCGTGGAAGTGCTCGGCCGTATGGTAGTGTGACTTGCTTGTTTCTGTTGTGTTAAATACTAAGAACAGGCTGCTAGCATGATCATCAGGTGGCTGTTGATATAATATCATGTGGTGTTCATTAAATAAAATCTGTAGTAACACTTGAGTCGAATGAGCTGTTCAGGTGAAAAATGCATTCACAAAACTTCAGTATTTTCTGCACAGGATTTCTCTTTTAATATTTGGCTTTCTTATAGATATGTTTTTGATTATGTAAGCCCATTTCTTTATCTCTTGTCGGCAAGCTATTTGCTTTGAATATTCTCTACTCTGTCTCACAGGTCTACTTATTTGAGACATTGCTTCTCACCTTTCTGCCTAAGCATCTCTAGCAATGAGTTTGGTCACTTAAATCATAAATCTCTGCTCCCCCCAGGTGGCAGATTTATAGACATGAATAAGGACATTAGAGCTTTCAAGAAGATTACATATATACTTTCCAGTCCAGATTTACACTGAAGTGCCTCTCTCTTCTTTCCCTTTCCCCACCTCCTCACCATGCATGCATGCATATTTGCATAGTTATCACTTTTCATCAACGTTGCTATGAAAAAGTTGCCTGTATGTATAACCACGAAAAGTCGTGATCGCTTAAAACTTATAAAATAGTCTCTCATTGAAACTAGCCAAACAGTAAGGCTGCAGTTGTTGTTAATTCACTCTGCTCATTGAACCAAATGTTCTTCAATATGTTTTCTGCAGTATTTGCTTTCTTTGATGTCTGTTAAAAATAGCATGAATGAAACACCATCCAATAAATTAGAACTGGTGGAAGTTCCCACTTCATTTGCATAAGGAGTTTTGAGTGTGAATATTCCTTCAACATTTTTCCATGGCAAAGTTGATTTTGGATATAAAAATACTAAAACCTTTGGTCCAAAAATATCAAGCATTTCTCAATAATATGTGCATATTAATTAAATTACATTTTTATTGGGAATTTATGATATAAAACTTCAGCTTGTTTTAAATAAAAGAAAAATTGTTATTAAACATCAACAGTATTGCTTTCTTAATGTACTGGAGGTTTTACTCATAACAGATAGCGTTAATATGTGGTTAATAACAGAGCAGACAGAATGTGTTTATTGATTTTGTATAGCTTGATATTTTTACTCTTTTATTTTGTAATTTCTTGAACTGAGTCTTGCCAGATTTAGATTAATCAGACTGGTTCAGGAGAAAAGTTTTTTTTCTTACAACACATGTAATCTAGTTTCCCAAGCTATGAACATCTCACTTGTATATCCAAATGCAAAGAGTGCAATTCCAATTTTTATAGCCAGTTTTATAAACAAACTTTCAGTTCTGGGGAAGTAACACAGATATTTGGGAGACATAACGTGGTAGATCTTGGTACCTGAGTTCTTAATTTGACTGTCTCCTATCTCTTCTTTCATGGAAGTTGTTTTATTTTACAGCCCGGGAGCCTAGTCCACAATTTGTGTAATACTCCATTCTAGACCACAGGTTGAGTTTTGAGCTTGTACATTCAGTCTATGTCCTCAGAAGATAGTAGCTTCCAAAATATCAGCTTCCTTTGAGTGCTTTCTAGGAGAGACTTTTATCTTTTACTTTTCCAATTCCAGTGATGATGGAAGTAGCAGCAGCTAGTATCTGTATATTATAAACCCCTCCACTGAATTTGTTAAGTAGACAAGTGTAGAGGAGTTTAACATCAGAGGTTTTTAGAAATCACTTTTCTTATATGTTTATCTTTGTACTTTTCCTCATCTTGTTAATTAGCTCGGTGAAATGGAGTGTACGGTGTTGTTGATCTTGGCAAGTATATTTCTGTTTGTATTTTTCATATTTAGCAGATCCTTTCCAATTCTAGAAACTTAGAATCCAATATATTTCTGAAAAGATGTACCCTGTAGTGTTATTGCAGGAGATCCTTTGGGTGAGCAACATAGTCCAATTTTCTCCAGTTATTATGAGTTTGTATGAGACAGCTTCAAGATGAGTAGTTCTTGCAGCATCAGTGCTTCATTATTTGGCTTGAGAACCTGAACAAATTGTGCCGTCTGCTAAAATGTATTAGGATGTGCCCTGGAGACCTGCCTGTTTGTTGGGTAGTTGTGGTGGGTTGACCCTGGCTGGACACCAGGTGCCCACCAAAGCCACTCTGTCACTCCCTTCCCTAGCTGGACAGGGGGGGTAGAAAATAACATGGAAGAAAACTCATGGGTCAAGATAAAGGCAGTTTAATAAAGTAAAAGTTGCACATGGAAGCAAAGGGTAATGAAAGATTTGTTCTGTACTTCCTATTAGCAGGCTATGTCCAGCCACTTCCTGGGAAGCAGGGCTTCCGTTGCTCTGGAAGACAAATGTCATAAATAATGAATGCCACCCCTTCCTCCTCCTTTCTCTTAGCTTTTATTGCTGAGCAGCCGTCATATGGTATGGAATATCCCTTTGGTGAGTTTGGGTCAGCTGTCCTGGCAGTGTCGCCTCCTAAGATCTTGCCCACCCCCAGCCTACTGGTGGGGTGGGATGTTGTAGAGACAGCCTTGGTGCTGTGCCAGCCCTGCTCAGCAGTAGCCACAACACCGGGCTGCTACCAGCACCTTGCTGGCCACCAACACACAGCACAGCACTGTGAGGGCTGCTGTGGGGAAATTAACTCCATCTCAGCCAGACCCAATACAGTAGTATGGTTGTATAAGACAGATGTTGTATTGAGATTAGACTCTACTCATCATCAATAAAATTGGACTTATGTGTTAAATTGACCATTGTAGTTTTCTACTTCTCATATTAGAAACAGGCCTTATACCTGGAGTTTTGTCATGTCTTGAGTAAGTGTGTGCATGCTTTTTTAATGCCAGAACTATACATAGATTCTCTTATACTGGCAAAATCATTTGAGAAGAGAATAATTATTCAAAATCCAGAGTTCATTAGCTTTTAGAAACAAGAAACTTTCTGGAGGCATATGAGGAAAATGTATTATTAAAGGCCTTTTTTAAAAAAATCTTATCAAACACAAACTGCAGTACAGCAGCTGAGAGAGAATCAAAACCAACCTGGATAATATTTCAAAGTGGTAAAATCATAAACTGAGTACATCAGTGATAGATATTCATATTTATATACTCATACATATTTACTGAGATGCTGTGTGTACAGACACAAATATATCAAGTATGAAGGGCTTTACCATCCTGCAAATACAGCCAAAGACCTCTGTATAATGGCTGTGTTGGCCTGCACCCCAAAACTGATCGTTCACAATATGTGCTGGACTAGTGGTTCAGTGCTGTTATTTTCAGAACGCAACCTACAGAAATTTCCCATTGAAAAACTCAAAAGTGTTACCTGATGGTTCAGGTTGCTTCTGTGAACAGTCACCTTCGAATAAACTTTTTTTATCGCATAGCTCCCTGCAGGAGGGCTGGATGCTAATATTATGCATAAAGTAATCTAAGGCTGAGTAATCATTAGGGAGTCTCATGTTGCCATGGAATTGAACACCCGTAGGTGGTAGGTCATGGAGCACTGATTGGGATTCTTTTATTCCTCAGTCAGAGCTTTTTTTTTTAAATTTTGTTCTAGAGGAGTTGTAAAACTTGGTGGGCTTTTTTTCATTTGGAAGAAAATTTTCTAGGGACTCAAAATGTATTGAAGCAAGAGGGAAGCTAACTGGAGATCTCCTTCTTTTAACTGACGGACTAGGGTCAAGGAAAGTTTTTGGAAGATTGCTAATTATTCCTAATAGAGTGGAGGGTAGTTAGAAGACAGAGGAATTTAAATTGCTGAGGTTTTTCTGATACTCTGGAATAGGAAAGAGAAAATTTTCACAGCTACTTAAAACTGTCTAGCAAAAATGGGAAGACAACTTAAAGGGCAAGGCAGTTTCTAATGAAGACACCATGTTTAGGAAGAAAAAAATGCTTCAGGAGAATAAATTTGATGCTTTATAAAAATTATTTCTTTACATAGTCTTTCTGTTTTGCAAGCACATATTAATGTCTACAGAATAGGTGACCTGAGAAAAATGGAATAGACTGATTTTTGCATAGCAGTTGCTGTACTGCAGAGCTGAAAGATAGGATATATTGTTTTCTGCTTAAAAAAATAAATTGGGAAACCATGGGGAATACACACCAGAGAGCCTAACTTTGGGATCAAATAAATTGCTTGAAATTGTCATTAAAAAAAGAATACTTAAATTCATACGTAAGCATTTAATAATACGGACAAACCTACATAAATAAAACAGGATTGAATTTTTTAAAATCAGTTTGGGGAGAACTGTTCTCCTGAGATTCTGCTGGGAGTCTACTGGGATCACAGCTCAGACTGGATCCAGACAGACAGCTGTGTAGTTTTTACCAGCGGGAGAAATACTAACACGTCATGAGAAGCTTTAAACTTCCTAGATGCAGATTAGAGATGAAATGCTACTAATGCTAACTGGGAACATTTATTCCATTTAAATTTAGTGCTGTTAATAATAATGATATTACAGAAAAGCTGTCTTAGAAAGAGCATTAGAAGTTGTAATCGTGTGTTGATTTCATTTATGTTGAATAGAAGCTTAAAAAAACACAAACCAGTCCAGCAATGAAGGGTTTTTTTTATATTAAGAGAGAACACTTTGAAAAATCAAGAGAATTAGTGAACGAGGTCTGCTGGACTTCAGAGTTTGAGACCTTGAACTTTGGAGGGGGTTTGGAATTTCAACCAAAAAGTAAGCCAAAAGCTGTCTTAGGTTTGCATCTGTCCAAAATATATTGGTAAGGATCCAAACTCAACTAACAAAAAATGGAAACCCTAAAAAGAATTGGTCAGTAATGAAGTCTATACCAACACCTAGACATGAAAAAATTCACATAGTCACATTTGCCAAAATTATACTGATTTTGACCTTGCAAAAGAAATTATATTAGATAAAGGCTTTAGCCCAGCCTGTCCCTGAGCAGTGACTCCTCTCCGGCCACCTGTGCTCTTTATATACTGAGCATGATGTCATATGGTATGGAATATCCCTTTGGCCAGTTTGGGTCAGCTGTCCTGGCTGTGTCCCCTCGCAGCTTCTTGTGAAAATTAACTCTCTCCCAGCCAAAAACTAGGACATAGGCTCTATAGCCTTATGAACAAACTCATCTGTAAACTTCAAAACACTCCTCTGAATAATCTCTGAAGTATGCTGTGATACACAGAATGAAAGATGGTTTCATGGGCTATTTCCAGCCTAACATGCATTTTCAATCTGTAATTATTTAGACTTTCTCAGAACAAAAAAAAAAAAAAAATCATTGGGACTTCACACACCTCAGTAAGTGTTGTGGTGTTAGCAGATGTTTTTAGTAAAGCCGCGTTTTCCAGATATCCTGCTGTTAGCCTATTGCCAGGATGACTCAGCCTGTTTACTTTAGTTTTATCTAAATAATTATAGCAAAATTTAATTGCCTGAACCAGATAGCATTCAAGGAGAACCCATTAATATTAGAGGCAAAAGCTGCCTAGGGATTTTTAAATTAGAGACAGTCCTGGAGTCCTTGATATTTTTTAACTTAGGAAGCTAATTTCTGGATTTTCTGTTGATAGGTAAAGCAATGTTGCGGTAAGTCCGCTGCAGCTGAAGGCAGCCGTTCCATTGTGGAGGTAGAAAAGGCCAAAATGTGGGTGGGCTGGCAATTGTATGTGTCTGTAGATGGCAGGCGGGTTTTGCTGCCCACAGCTCAATGTGCAAGGCATGTGTGTCCAGGTGTGAATATGGATTTAATGTCGGCATATAAAAGTGTTTTACTTTAGTTAGAGTGCTGTATTTAATTACTTGGTGCACAAGGATTTTGTCCTTAAAAATGTACTATTGAGGAGCTCAATATTGTAGTAAGTTTGTTTGAATCTCCAGTTTTACCTTTTTTTCCTGTGTCCATTTGTAGACTCCTTAAGCTCTGGTTGATTTGATTTCTTTTATGTCGTAGTTCAGTATTTTTTTGTGTGTATGAAAATTTGATAAAACCATTCAAAATCATTAATATTTGACACTGTAGGCATTCTTTTTGTTATGGGTATACCAAGTAATGTTGTTATTTTAAATAGCTGTTAGACTACCAGGTGGTTTTATTTCTTCAGACAACATCACTTTAAGGTTTTCTTCTTTAAAAATTGCTGCCTAATAACTTTCAGTACTCTTATTACAGGCAGATTTGAGGCAATACTTAGGAAAAACAATCAGTTTGTAATATTCTGGATTCCTTGAGGTATGTTAAATAACTTTATTTGTTGCAAAAGAGCCAATGTGTGCCTGTTAAACTTTCTTTAAAACCTACCGCAGTGGACACTTACATAACATAGCTTGTGTTTAAATGGAACAAAAATATGGTTGTTATAATTCTTTCTCTATTTTTTTTCAACAATGTTTTGAAAGTTTAATCTCCCTTTCCTACCCATTACAAGCAATCTACACCTACTTACATGTTCCTGCCAACCAAAACCAAATTCAGACCAGTTACACAGGTTCGATTTTGGAATAATTGCATTCTGTAGGGAAGTATGTGATTGGTGATTGGTGAATTGGAATAGATTTGGATACAGCTTTTCATAATGCAGACAGAGGAATGGTGTGAAAAGAGCCTACAGCTTTTTTTTTTCCTCTGTGATATAACACTCTTTTTAATGTATGGATAGATGATGTTTGGTAAAGGACAAGGTGCAAGGAAAACCTGCAAGAAATGCAAAATAAACATGCCAGTAGTTTCATAATAAGTATTGCAGGTACATAGCAAGGTAGCATGGAATGGCCAACACTCCGGTTCCAAGATACCTGATATTCTTGCCATGGGTAAGTCTATAATTAGCCTATAACCCTACGCATTGATTGAGCTATACTGGGTACCAAAGCCAATGACTTCCTGTTAGGCTAAAATAGTCTGCTTCTTACTGGCGTTGATCCACATTTTCCACCTCCAAAACAAGTGTCCTGATATTTTGCAGGCAGGAATGCGAGAGTCATGGAACTGAAGAGGTAGGAAGCAAGAAGGAGTATGTGTCTACTGTCTAGTAAGGACATACATCAGGGAGGAAAAGCACTTCCATTCAGGTCTCTCCTTCCTAGGAGAGTTTACAGTGTCTGTATCCACCATAATTGGTAATCAAAAATACATAGACATTAAACCTTAATTGTCACCTCTTTAAGTTAGTGTCCCAATTGCCAGGTAATGGAACAAGGCACCGTGGTGGGCGCTCTTGCTCACTTGCGCTGTCCGCACTGAGTGGCACAGCCGAGCCCCATGTCACCTTGTTACCCAGGTGAACTCCAGTCTTGGGAACCTGTCTGGGATCTGTGAATCCACTTCAAGAGTGAAAGACCCTTCAGATTTGGAAATGATGATCCAGCCCCAGGAGGCTTCAAGTTTCTCAAGTCGCATTCATAAACCAAAATGCAATAGGCAGAGCTGCTTGATCACACCAGTACTTTCGATTTTGTATTTATGGGTATCTTTGTTCGTATTATCAATGAACTTTAACTTAGTCATTTCACATACCTTAAATAAACAGTGATCTTCAGTTCATACATTGCCTGTTTTTTTAGTGAAAGCATCTGAGCGACAAACAGAATTTAGGGTTACTTTTACTTTTAATATTGATTCAACAATTTCACTCCTCCTATGTAAAATAAATGTTTTCCTCTTAAGTTCTTAGAATTGTTTCTAGAGTTTCATGATCTACCCCTATATTTCTTGTTTCTCTGTGTCAGACTGCTTTGTTAGCAGTCCTTTGTGAGCCTATATCCAATTTCAGGTAATTTCTATGGAAAAAAAAAAAAGAGTCAAAAACTGTGATTTGTAAATGACTTAAAAATGACCATGTTTCATATTACATAATCGCATCTTGTCCAACAAGAATGTTACTACAGCAGTTATTTAACTGTTCCTACAACTCAGTGGGACATTAACATTGCAAAGAAGGATTTCATTATGAGCTAGAGTTGTACACATAGTCCAAAAATCGGATGCAGGTAATTTGAAGAAACTTGTGCCCAAGCATTGAAAAAAGAAAACAAAAAGAGTCAAAACCTAATACAAATAGTGTGCTGTTATTCCTTTTCTACTTTATGGTATTTAAATATATAACTTACTCTTCATCTCCCCATTTATGTCTAGAGTTGCCAGAGTCCAGGTCAGGTTGAAAGATATAATTTGCATTTACATTTCAGAACTTTTGGGGCACTGGTAGCATGTGGCCTAACTAAAAGACATATAATTCTTGCTGCATTGCACTCGTGTTTGGTAACTGATCTGAAGAATGAAGTAGGTTTGGAAGGAGCAAAGCCTTTATCAGTTAATGTCAGGGTTGTAAGTTTCATAAAGTAATTGAAGAGCTGATGTATCAGTAGACTCTTTGGAGTTTGGAACTATGGTTATTCATCAGCTCTGGTGCTGACAGTCTTATCGGTTAGCGTGTCTCTGGACTTCAGGACTGTGCTAAAAAGTTTTCAGTCATCTCACGTGCCCCAAGAATTTGTGAAAAACATGCTTTTTTGTCATCTTGATCCTCTTCCTGGGTCCTCTGTTAAGCATAGCCTTCTTGGTCCCAGAGTTCGGTTCTAGCCGAGGTCAAAGTGGTTAGCTCCCATTGCAGAAGTGATGCTATAGTTTTGTAGCTACAATAAGAGATTCCTTGATACAGTGTATTCCTGTGTTGTGTTAGAGGTGAATTTAATGAATAGATTTGTTATGAGATTTTACATTCCCTGGATTTTTATTGCACTGAGCTCTTAATATAGTTTGCATTGCGTTGTGCTTTAACAGCTTTCATCTTTAGTGAGGTAGGATATTAAGTATTTCCTTTTCTAACTTTTATGATGTCATTATATCTGGCTCTGATTTTGATACAGGTGCTTATTATGTATTTAGAACTCACAGATGACAAGCACTTATTGATGGAGATACAGCTATATATAACAAGAATTGCTTGTAGTACAGAGGTACAATAGGACTACTTGGAGTTGTTTAAAAGTAACTGGAGTATGTGGGTACAATGCAAAACAGAAATCTTACTGAGCTCAAGTGGGATACTCGTAAATATTCTTCAGGATTTAAATAGAAGGACAAATGCTTCTAGCCTGTGACTGTGCTGGGTTAATTCCTTCGAGATCTAATACATGAAATGACAGGATATGAAAGACCACAAGAGAGATCTCGCAGATGATTCTGTTTGTCGCAGTCCTTTTCACACTATTCATTAGGAATGAATTCTGAGTGAATTCATGATGCTGGAAATAGATATTGTTGAAATTGGAAACCTGAATAAGGAGGTTCTGTGGCTGTTACCAAGAGGAGAGAGGCATATATATCCTCAGTAATGGCAGCTGCTTCAGGGGATATTCTTTACCAGCCTGTAAGCAACTCTGTTTCTGAGATGGAAGCTCCATGGATAGTTACTAGTTCAAATGATATTGCTGTAATCAGATGTAAGTGAAGTTTCCTTTTTAAAGCACATAAATAGCCTTCATTAAACTACAGGGATTTTGTTAGCTTTTGCGAGATTTTGCACTTTGGGGAGGGCTTTGCCTCCATGGTGTAGGGCAGCAGCCTTATTTCTTCCAGCAAAATAGTCATCTGGAAGCTTTAAAAAAATGTTTGCATTCTCTTAATTCATGTTTCAAATTATTGGTTCTGTATACTGAAGACAACTTGTGTAGTTCTTGTTGCTGTCCCAGAATATTGACATAACTGTGCGTTTTTTTTCTTTATCGTTGGAACATATAAGGGGAACGCGCCTTCTCCAAATTCTCAAATGGATGGCAAAGGAACAGCTTTCTGTGATGTATAGTAAATTGCAATAGCTATATCTGTGTTTTCATATTAGCTTTTCATATAGTCTTTATATATTTGAATGGAACAACAAATCTCACTTTGCAGTAGCACATAAAGTTGTTGAAGAAATAATAGAATAGAATAGTTCAGTTGGAAGAGTATGAATATTTCTGCTTTCATGAGAGGCCAAGCTTCTGAAACATGTTTTCTTCTTATGTGTCAAGTTTGAAAAATAAGGCACTTGTGGGCATAGTTAAAGAATGTCCATGATGAATAAGGTTATATTAGCATGTTAGCTATGATAGAGTTTTCCAGATGAGCAGTTTCTCTCCTCAACAGATCACAGGGACAACTTCTAAACATGCTTACCTTATAATAACAGAATGGATAGTTTCTGAATGAGTTTAGAACATAATTCACCTTTAAATGCCCCAGAAGTCCTTTAAGAGCATGTGCCTTTCTTCTGAACAGCTCGTAACATTACCTGCTCTTCCACAAGTATTCCTAGATTTGGTGGCCAGATTCCCCCATGTTTTCCAGAACTTTCTTTCCCTCTTCTCCCTCACACATATGAAATAGTCTTCCTGGACTCATCCATAAGACTTCTGTTTCAAATCTTTCTTCAGTGATGGTTCTTACCTTTCTTCTGGTGAATGTCATGATGCAGTTGGGTGGACGTGCAACTGAAAATATTTGGTGCTTAACATGGGGAGCAGATTTTTTTCCTCCTTTTTAAATAGCCTACATGATTATTTCTCAAAGCTATTGAAAGCTGCTTCCATATCTTTATCACCCCTTTTAGGAACTATTTCTTGACGCTCCATCAACTTCACCATGTCCTTTTTAATGACAATGATACTTTAAAATACCGTTATTCCCCACCACCTGCAATGCACAGGGCTGTTCCTATTTCAAGGCTCCATGCAAATTCAGGCAAACATCAGCATTCAAATTACACGCGGGGTTTTTTGTGTCTGTAGCTGCAGAAGGCTGACATGAAACTCTGGAAGATGACTTGAATGGTCTGTTCAAAGATTGTCCATCACATTCATTACATGGGTTAGTCCTTCACTCCAAGTCTGGAGAAAGGATGATTTAGGTAGTATACATGGAACATCTGAATGTATTTATGTATGATTCTGTCCAGCCATCTTAAATACTTCTTTCCCTTACTCACACATTCTTCAGGACAAAGATTGTGTATTTTTGTGTGTGTGGTTAGCACCTCTTTTATATGGGAACAATTTCAGTAAACTAGTAAATGCTAGGACATATATGTTTAATGTTGTTCTTGGGTATACTGTGATGAGATCTGACACAGCAAATGTGCATGCATTGGGAACGTAAAAAGTGAGGGGAAAACAAGATCCTCATCCCAAAACATGAATTTTAGAAGTTTTAGTGCATTCTTCCTAGTGCAGCATACTTGCTCTGCATTTATCATTAGCAGTAATGTTGCTGTGAGGCCTCCGACTCGGGACGTGTTTACACACCGCATATTGTGTGCATTAGAAGTGCCTAACTAGGCAGAATATGTCACTGCCACCATTGCTACTGTAGCTGAAGTTGGCCTCATTTTCTGTATAGTTGCCTGTGATTTGCAAATCTAGTAATGAAGAAGGAAAAAAAAAACGAAATGAAACAGTAATCTGTATTTCCTGGGTATTTCAAAGCCACAGAACACTAATTAAAATCTCAGGCTTAAATATCCAGTCCTTGGGGGTATAAAACAGTGCATAGGTTAGCTAGAAACCATAACTTTGCCGATGAACAGTTAACTTGGCCAGTTAACTTGGGTGTTAGTAGAATTTTATTTGACTAGGTTTTGGTTTATATATCTGAAATGGGTCATGTATTTTTCCAGCATTTGGATATATTGTCTGTGTTGTTAGATACTTGAGCTGTAAGATGCCAAGAGGTTATCAAATGTGGTGTAACAATTATCAGTGTGCTTTATGCTGAATGTTCAAGCTGTGCCTTCTTATAATGTGACTCCTCACCCAAGGAGAGTGTCCTATCTTTGCTGGCTCACCTCACCACGATAAAGGAGATGATTCATATTGTGTAGAAATGCTAGTGAGAAGCCATTAGAGCTTGATGCTCAAGAAATTTCATGCTAATATTTTTTAGCCTGTCTTCTTCACCTTCAAATTATCTCCAAATGAATCAATTAGTGCACTTGTTTTCCTCTACCCTTATGTTGTAACCAGCTGAGTGGTAATGTGTGATCTGTGATAGAGAAGGGCAGAAATAGAAAAGATGTGTGGAAATAGCTAAGAGTGGACTATAATAAGAGCAGATACACTATAAGTAAAGATCTAAAAATACCTTCTGGAAAGATGTATGTGTGTGCGCATATACAAATGGGAACACAACTTCAATGGTCAGTATATGGATTCTATTCCTTAGGGATTTTATTCCTTTAATAGTCTATTGATTTTCACTTCCTCTTTTCAGAAGATTTTTTTTTGGAGTTTGGTTTTGGTTTTGTTTTTTTAAAGATCAGAAGTAATTTATTTATTTACTGTTTGTTATTAGGTAAAATTTTACTTTTTACTATTTACTATTTGCTATTCTATGATTATAAAAATTATAGAATTATAGAACTGTTTGGGTTGGAAGGGACCTCAAAAATCTTCTAGATCCAACCCCCCTGCCATGGACAGTGACACCCTTCACTAGATTAAGTTGGTAAAAGCCCCATCCAACCTGGCCTTGAAGACTTCCAGGGAGGGGGCATCCACAGCTTCTCTGGGCAACCTGTGCCAGTGCCTCACCACCCTCACAGTAAAGAATTTCTTCCTTATATCAAATCTAAATCTACCCTCCTTCAGCTTAAGCCCATTACCCCTTGCCCTATCACTACACTCCCTGATAAACAGTCCCTCTCCAGTTTTCCTGTAGGCCCCCTTCATTTACTGGAAGGCCACAGTTAGGTCTCCCCAGAGACTTCTCTTCTCCAGGCTGAACAACCCCAACTCTCTCAGCCTGTCCTCATAGGAGAGGTGCTCCAACCCTATGGTCATTTTTGTGGCCCTCCTCTGGACTCACTCCAACAGCTCCATGTCCTTCTTGTACTGGGGACCCCAGAGCTGGACGCAGTACTCCAGGTGGGTTCTCAACAGGAGCAGAGCAGAGTGGCAGAATCACCTTCCTTGACCTGCTGGTCATGCTTCTTTTGATGCAGCCCAGGGCATGGTTGGCTTTCTGGGCTGCAAGTGCACATTGCTGGGTCATGTTGAGCTTTTCATCAACCACCATCCCCAAGTCCTTCTCTTGAGGCCTGCTCTCAATCCATTTTTAAACATCTCTTTTATATAAGCACTTTTAAAAATCCAAATAAATGCTTCAACTAAAAAAAAAAAAAAAAAGGAAAAAGAAAAAACCTCTTCAAATCCAAAGCATAATAATATTGTGCAAATGTTAAGCAGATCAGGCTCACAAATGTTAGGGAATTCACAGGTTATGGTTGCCTATCAAACTGTGTTTTACTTCATCATTATTTGACTCCTTCAGTGCTTCACTGTGGCTTTTTCCTCCTTCCTTTGCCATCCCTTACAAAACAGCACTGGGAGTACAAGAATACAAAATAGTGAGCTTCCAGCTGTCCTTTCCAATTGGAAAGAAAGTCCTGCTTCTCCCCGATAGCTCCAGGTGGGAGATGCTCAGTGGTGGTTGTACAACTTGGCACATCTAATCATGTGGTCAGTGGGCAGATGCTGTAGAGGAGATGGGTCCTCCATGTGCAGGCAGGATTGCCAGAAAAACTTTCTGTAAGGTCTGAAGACTAAAAAAGTCTTTTAATCAAATGACAACACTTGTAGAGTTTTTGTGTTTTGTCCAGACCTTTGCTTTTCTGTGTATCTGTGTAAATCACAGAAAAACTAAACTTGATCAGGGAGGAGTTTTATGGAATCAGATGGGTTTGAGTCTGTTCCTGTCCTACTTTCTCTGGTTTCTTTAACCTGACAAATAATAAACTTTCCCCTAAACATCTCTAACTTTGGGGAATTAATTGAGGACTTACAAGTTGAGTAAACCTGAGGACAGACAGTAAACATGCAAGATTTCAATCCACGGTTACAGTTTTCATGAAGTTTTATAAGCAACTGATAAACAACATTTTATAATGGGAGGTATCAAGGAGCTTCAACTATAACATTGAATTGAACGTTCAGTTGAAGTGAACTGTAATGTTCCACTTAATGTAATCTCAATAATGTGTTTTGCAGTAGAAAGGGGGGCTCATGATATGATGTAGGCAACATTATACACGTGATTTGCGGGGAAACAAAAGTTCTTGGCACCAAATATCTTACCTTTTAAATGTGGCAATGTGCTAAAAATGAGTCACAGAACGGAATAATTTAGTGTTTCTTTGTGCATCTCTTGACATGCACTTCAGCAGAAATACAAAATTTTAAAATTGCTATTTTATTTTAAGAAATTATCTTAAATAGTGCTACTAATTACAACAGCAAGAAAACCATTACGTGTTTTACATTGGGATTTCTGTTAAGCATGGTGTCTGGAGAACAATGCAGCTGTGCCATCTAGGACTTCTCATGCAATTATTAGCCTGAGGGTTTAAGTCCTCACAAAAGTCAAGTGCTCAGAGATGTCTGAACATATAAATCATCAAAGCAAAACAAACAAACAAACAAACAAATCAATAGAATTTACTGGACGTCTTTTATGTCAAAGAATTTTATGCAAATGTTCAAAATTGTTCAATGTGTTATCAAGATCTAGGAATATGAGCTAGTTTTGATAAGAGTAAATAAAATAAATACCCATAATATTTTATCTTGTATGACTTTATGGAGGAAAAAAAAGTTTTAGGTAGCTTGATATTTGAACTATTCAGGAAAAGGTCATTTTAAAAGCAAGTTACATTGAGCTAAAAGCCTTTGAAAGACATAGAAATGAGAAGATAAGTTACAGCTATGCAAATAATGTTATTAAATCTGAGGCCTGAAATAGAAGGCCATCCTGGCATTTGGTGTTAAGCCAATAGACATCTTTGGACTGAAAAAAAAGTTACATCTGGCTCTCTGCTGTACTTCTGCTTTAGTACCCCTTCTCTTCATAATGCCAAGGTATACATTGCAACACAGCATGCTTTTGAAACAATGAAAATTAGCTTCCTGTTAAAAGCAGACTATGTTTTCTAACACAACATGACTGCTAATGGTAGACTTCAGTGAATAGCAGATTCAAAATAACATCGAAAGCAGTCAAAAAATGCTATAATAACAAGAATAGCGGTAGAAAACTTAATGCTTGCAGTTGTCTTGTACTCGGAAATGTGGAAGACTGGTATCTTTCTTACACTGCAGCTCCTCCTTTGCCAGGACACAACTGTTGTTACAGCTGGCACTGGTGGTCTTCCCTTCATGTGATCTTCTCAAATTCTCTATTTGTGGTAATTTCCTCATTCTCCAGCTGCATCCCCAGTGTGGTTTGTGTTATTTCCAGCCCATCAAATGTGGTTTTTTTGGGGTTCCTAATTGTCCATTCCTGGCTGGATCACAAAGCCTCTGCTGCGTCCTTCTTATCTTTGACCCTTTCAGATTCCACACTGTTGATCACACTTGCCACAGAAACATCTTCACTGTTAACTTCTGTATTTTCCTCTCCCAGTTTCTCTTCCTACTCCCTTGTTGCTGCAGTGTATCATCACAAAATCAAACAAAACCCCCACCTACTCATGAGGAAGAGGGGAGAGAGGTGATAGACAGAATAAGCCTCAAAATGTGATAAGATGCTGGTATTTTTGTTTCTGGCTGAGCAGTGCAGTTAAGGATGCTCTTCAAAATTCTAACTGAGTCAAAACTTCTGTGTCCTTGAAGGTTCTCGGGAATGCCATTTCTCAGATCTGCTTCATTTTAAGGTACTACTGATCTTTGAAACAAATATATTCCATGCCCTTTCTTCTTATTGATGAAAACGAATTTGTTGGAAATATGAAAATGGAATTATGGGAATATGTAATTATGTTAATGGAGAAGTGTATTATATCAAGGACTTTCAATGTTTTTTCTTCTTGTAACTCTTAAATTAAATTGGGTCTTTGTTATTTTTTGTACTTTGACTTTGGTGGTCTTATATGTTTAGAGTGACCACCAGTATTTCCTACTTATGCTGGTGGTACTGCTTGTGGTTGGTAGAAGCAAACTCACTGTCAAAAAAAGCAGAAACTTGATTACAAGTTTGGAATATTTGACGAAGGTGGATATTTAGGCATTTACTCATATCCCTTAAATAAAACTTATTTCCAAATTTCATTTTTCCTGTCCTGTTCAGGGTAAAATAAAAGAAATGATCAAAGCCACATAATTAAAAACAACCCTAAAATATCATTGCAGAAATTGGTATAATTATTTATTTAAGAAAAGATGAGAAAAATAGGAAGTCTTGTTAGAATGTTTGTGTACAGCTAAATACAATACAAGAGGATCATCATCAGCTAGTATGTATTGTCATAGTCCTGTCATTAAAATCCAGGTGTACAAGCTAAGAATGTGCACTAAAGTGTGCATATTAAACATCTGCTGTTTAAAAAAAAAAGATCTAAAAGTAACTGGAGAGTGAAATAAACTGTGAAAAGTCTGTTTTCTGTTGTTTTCTAAGACATTTAGCCCTCTATCATATAGGTAAAGTTGAAAATATATCAAGGTCATTTAATTACGGAAACCATAAAACCCAAGATATAAGATATGGTATTAAAAGAAGGCTAACTATCTGCTAAATAAATTCAGTCAGTTTCTTTCAAGTACTCCATATGATGTACAGGTAGAAAGTTATGGAAATTCCAAAGAAATGAGGGGAACAGTTTTGTAAAAATGATGGATAAAAAAACCTGTTAAGACTGGATGGCTTCTCGGTTTGTTTTTATAGCATGCTTTGAGAATAATTTTTCTTTACTGATGCATGTGCTAAAAGAATCCTTTGCTGCAGCCTCTCAGCATTGCTTCCCAAGATTTGAGAATTAAATACATTGCTCTGTTTTTCATACAGGCTTATTTTAATAAAGGTATAAAAATACTAGGTTTTTGTTCAGGTAAACTTGCAGAAAAATTACCCAGCTTAGTGAAGGTCAAGTTTCACTAGGACAAGTGCAGGGGTTCTCATTAGTGTGCAACATGACTCTTCTTTCTTCAAGTCATGCAACTGATAGTTTTTGAGATGAGTCTCATAATGTGAGTCTAGGTCCTGTATCTGATAACAGCTTAAACCAATTGGTTAGTATTCTTTCCATGTAAGATGAAAAAGGGGAAAACAGACAAGACTGTCCCTTGTCTCCGTTGTTGCTGAGAAGATTGTAGAATAAATCCAGATAAGCGAAGCATAAGGCTTTTGCTTTATGTAGGTGTTCTCCACTTCTATAGTACCAATACAGTAAAATCACCACATATTTTCCCACCCCCTACGTACATAAAGAAAAAATAGCTTATGCTTGAGATGTAAAATTAATCTTGTGGAGATCAGCAGCACGCTGCTACACTGAAATTCTATTGCTTCCATAGAGATTCTTTTTCCATTTCAAATTGCTAGGGGAGACATAAAATATTTAGATACCTACGTATGTAGAAATCTTTTGTTGGATACAATTGTGTCCAGATATAGAAGATCTGCAGTTAACTTTGGGGACTGGATCTATGCAGATTCATAAAAAAAAGACCACAAACCAATCCTAACATCTAAAACTAATGCTGTGGAACTACCCATATTGTTTTAAACTAACCTTCAGATTAAAACAAAATTAATTGCTCATTTGCCATATTAATAAAAAAGCATTGTGTTGTATTAAAACAAGGATGGATGTAGAGTTCTGTTGATCTAAAAAGCTTCCTCACCAAGCTGAACTGGAAAAACAATGCACATCTCTTGTATAACTTCTCCAGGTTTTTTTAACTCCTTTATTCTCTCCATGGTGGAATTTAGCAAAAGAAAATGTAGCGTACACTCTCTTGAGATACATTAACATGTGGAAAGTTTTGCAGAAATAGACAAAGGTAGTATATCAGACCAAATTCTTTATAGTCTTCTTTGAATTACAGTCCGTCTACAAAAGCCTTGCAGAAATTTTCCCACGGAAAGGGAGAATTTCTTCCCAGACTCATCCCTAGCTGTTTAGGTGAGACTTTATTTCTGCCTGTTTCCTCCAGTAGAGGATGTGCACAGGAACCCCACGTTACTGTGACATTTGGCTGCTACGTACTTCACCAAGACTCTGGTATTGGTGGTAGAACTTCACATGTCCAACTGCTATGTTTAAATTTCTGTCCTCAGCAATCACAGTCCTCCATTTGAGTCCTTGCCTTTCTCCCATCCCGGCTCCCATGTACTCACCTCTCCTGACTTAAGAGAAGTTTAAAGTCTCCTGTGAATTTTCTTCAAACAAAGAGTTCATTATTTAATCCAGTGCACCCAGATGTTCCTGTTGGACTCTGGGACGGGGTGGAGGTGAGGAGGAAGCAAGAATCAGAAACAGTAAAATGTTCATAAATGGCTGTTCTGTTGTTAACGTCTTTTGAAAATGGAGTATAGGCCCTTTGTGTTCCATAAATACATGCTTTGCATTATGTCCAAGCCAACGCATTTCATTCAAGCGGATCTAAATATTAGAAGGAAGCCAGCAAGGACTTGTGGTTGCAGGGAAAAATTGGGGGGGGAGAAGAAAGAGTTCTGCTTAGTTCAGTGAGTAATAACTTGATTGGTAGGCATTTATAGGGTAATATTGAAAGAGCAAACAAATGTAAGTCATCTAATTAGGAAACTGAGAAAATAGTATAAAAAATAAAAAAAAGAGGAACTGAAGAAGACGTATGCAGCAACAGCTGTAAAAGTGTCTGTAGAATTGCTCTTCATAGTGAAGAATGGGGAGCATGGTATTTGATTTACACAAGGTTTCTCTCAAGTTACAGAATGCAATAGTTGTGCCAGTGTAAAATTGGGAATTACGTTGATGTTTGCATTTGGCATGCTTTGCACACATTCTGAGTGATGTTTGCAATAGTTTGACATTAGTGGATGTATAACCCTTTCTCATAAAATGATTATGTTATCCTTACCCACAATGACTTCAAATAAAATGCATTGGTCAGTGTACATGTGTATGATACCAGATTAATAATAACTTGCAGGATGATAGAGATTGTTTCAGCTGCCTAATTCAATATGGGACGTCAGTGAGATCATAAATCATGGAACAAATTATCTTTTAACTTAAAAGAGACTGAAAACACTGCTGTTGTTAGATTTATGTGAATGGGTATACGAACTTGCACCTAGCTGTTCTGAAAGCAAATTAGTCAAACGTTTTTCCATACAGATGCATCTGAATTTTCAGATCAATATTTACAACAACATTTATACTCTTTAGGGATCTTTCATCATTTTTTGTCATCATGTCACTCATTAAATAAATAATTTTAAAATCCTTTAATTTTTTTTTTTTAAATTCTAAATTATTTGTTTGGCTTGTAGACTTTAAAGTTCATGTGCACAAGCCATTTCAGTAGCTTGAAAAGTAGTTGCACATCAGCTCAGCTGTAGCAATTGTCAATGTGCACATACTTTAACCTTCTATTGTAGGCTCAGCTAAGCCATGTTGCATTAACTCACTTTTACCATGCATATATGCAGATAATTGCTGTGACTTGGCTGACACTCAGTAACTCGGTAAGCAGCAGTAACCTGATCATCTGCCTGCTTTTTTTTTTTTTTTTTTTTTTTGTCAGA
>VXBL01002240.1:261659-272015 GCA_013400195.1 Aramus guarauna
TTTTTAATTACTGTTTTAAAACAGACCTAATGAAGTTTCTAATTTCTTTTGCCTTTTAAATATCCTATTTCTTTTTTGACTGGGCATGAGTCCCTTTTTGTTGTGGTTGGATCAGCCTGGTTCTGTGCAATAATTTGGGGCCACAGAGTGAGAAGGGTTACAAAGACCTGTGTCCACAGCTGTGGCTCATACTGCTGTGAAAAGAGAAGTCAAAACTCCTTCTCTGTCAGAGGCAGGGGGAGCGAGAGCACTCATCAACGAGCTCAGCACAGACGAGCACTTTGGAGCCACGAAACAATCTCGTGCCCACATGGGAGTCTGCAGGAAAGGGTGGGAGGTTGACGGCTTTTTGGATCTGGCCCCATTTCATCTTAATCTGCTCTGGCTCCTGATCTTTTCAAAGTCTCCCCATTGTGCGTGTGATTTCTGCTAAGCACGCAGAGAAATTTTTAAGATCAAGACCATATGATATAGCAAGATTAATCTACCCTTTGGCCTTCACCTCTCCCTCCCACTGGGGGAGAGGTTTGGTTCTGCTAATTTGTCATGTTACTTTTTTTTCCCCTGCCATCATTTTTTTCCCTCCTCATGGTTCACCTAAATTGGGGATTTTGGCCCAAACACTCTCAGCATATAATGAAGATAAATAGAATTCTTCGTGTCCACTACATGAATTTTGAAGACATCATTGTTTATTTCACCCAGTTTTAATGTGGAGAATTTGTAACTCATTTGTAGAATATAAGTGTTTTTTCACTTTTATTATGTATTGTGGCTGAATGAATCCCTGTAGGTCTGTGAAGCAGATGTGTTAGTACAGCCGGTATAACAGCTTCATTCCTTCCCTCATCTTCTGCAGTGCAGTCAAGTTTCGAATTGTTATGATATGCAGTAATTAAATATGAATAAATAAAATATCACCAGATAATGAAGCTGCAGTCCCCTCTGTCATGTTAAATCATTGATGAGGTGCCTGTGAGTAGTAACTGTGGCTGATGATGTCTTCTGCCTCAAAGTCTCTGATTAGTTTTGGGAGCATTTGTGTAAATTTTTCCATTGTCTTTGCATCAATACCCAGAAAAAAATCTTTTGTCTCAATAAAATGTGTATGGATTGTTATATCCTCCTGCTTCATCAATCTATTCCTTTCATGTCTTCTGACACCTGAATAATAACTGGAAGTGGACCAGTTTTGCAGATAACAACCATGTAATTCAACTGTGTTACCTTGTTAGATAGATATCAGTATGTAATTTGCCAGAATAAAGAGTTAGGTTTTTGGGAACAGATGCAGAGTACCTCTATTTATACATATATATATATATATATATATATATATATGGTTTTAAAGTCATATTTACCCCATAAAAATATTCATTTCAGTGGAGGAATGGAAGAACTAGTGAAAAAAATGAAAATCTTTGTTTGCATTTGTCTGTTTCAAAGCAGCCTAAATATTAATCCCGGTATTCTAGATCCTACAGATCCTGCTCTGCTGGAAATAAGGCATGAATTCAGTACTCATACTCACCTGAACATTCCTCCTGTCCCCATAATGCCTTTCAACCCATCTAAAACATTATTTTGATATCTGTATGTATTATTTTTATATCTATAAATAATCTCAAGTTTATAAGATTTAATTTCCGACTCTAGAGAGTTAATTTCATACTCTACGGTTTGCACTGTATTCCTCTCAGCCATGAGAGGGCCATAGAATATCTAGCTTATAAGGTATGAGAAAGCTGTCATTTGGTTTCATCAGATGTGAATATTAAGGGAAGGAGCTCCTCTTTGAGCGGGAAGGCAATTTAAGCATCGGGTTGGCTACTTTAAAAGGTGCTGCTTGTTTGAAACAGTTCAGGGAGCTGGAATGCTACTGCTCTTCAGTTTCAGTTGATTTAGGATGTGTAGCTTTCAGAAGCTATTTCAGTTGGTCATTAGGATGTATATCTCAGTCCATCAAGCGGTCCTTGCCCCTGGCTTTAGACCATAACTGCTGCAGAAACACCATTGTGCAGTTGCAGTCTATAAGGTGATGGGACAATCCAAGAACTTGAGGGCTTGTTTTACCATGTTCTCTTGTGATTTATCATTACATTTGCACCAATTTATCTTTTTAATACTTGTATCTTTTTTTCCAGTGTTTCTTTATGTTAGAATTACTTTTCCTTAAAGCAGTGTCTCTGGTACTCTGCTTTTATATGATTGATGAATTGCACCTTCTGTCACATAAATATAGCATGGAATATAATCATTAGGAAAAAAATTGGGCTGGGACTGACTAGTTTTTCTTCAGTACCATCACAGAATTTCTTTTAATACTAGAGATGCCCAGGTGAGATTTAAACAAACCTTCCCACACAGTCCAGCAGTCTGTTGCAGCAGCACAGAAGTTAACATATGCTAATTTACCTTTCCCAGCTCCATTTTCGTGTAGCTACGTTGCTACCAGTACTCAAGTTAAATCCAGGATGGTACTTCCAGATCTCTACATTGCAGTCACAGAGTAAACATACCTCATTAAAAACTCCCATTTGTTCATAGCATTCTTTCAGCGTAGGAAAGCAACGCCTGATCTACACAACAGAGTTTTGGCATCCGGAATTACCTTTTATCTCCACAGGTTTGCATGCAGGCACATGTAAATGTGGAGTAAGCAAACAAAGCCCAGCTTGTGGCACCTAAATAGAACCACATGCCGCAAACCTCAGCCAGCAATGCAGCTGCCAGCAAAGCTTCAGTGTGCACGCATCCCAGGAGCAATGTCAGCAGCTGCGAGCCCAACAACATTTCTGGCAGTGATGTTTTCCAGTTTAGGCCTGGCCACGCTTTACATCTCTTGCCCATCTGTTTGTTTTGCATTGTGTTACATCATCCCGATTGCAATATTTAAACTATAAAATCATCGGGGGATCATACAGAGGGGGAAGCTGCCTTGTGCAGGTTGCCTCAGGGAGAGCTTTCTATTCATAGGAGTTGGTGTCAGAGAAAGTGCAGAGGCTTTTTTGTGGGAGGAACAGACATATGGGAAGCTGGGACTGACACTGACAAAACCACGGGGAGGTTAGAAGCAAATTGGAAAGTTAAGGCAAGGATATTTTGTCTTCAATATTTCTACATTTCAGTTACAAAGTGGACTTATGATGTTCTTGAAGAGCTTCTTGGGTTCCAGATACTGGTAGAACAGAAATTAGGAATTCTAGGGACTGTATTTTATCATCAGAATTGTTGCCTAATTCAGTATTTTGTGACATTGAACAACATTGCTGTACGTGTGCATAAGTTTGTGAGAAAGAAGTCACATTTTCTCTTAGAATGTCTAGAGGAGAATAGGTGTATGTCCTGTGAATAAACTTTTAAGTTAACTCTTGAGTTCAGCTGCATGTGGAATTCTTAGTATTTGTTTTTTGAAAATATTCGTGTAAAAAAAGGTATATTTGAATGACCTTTCACAGGAAATTAAGTGTCCTTTAGAGATATTTATAGAAAATACATTAGTAAACTTTGGCTTTGCATCAGGTCTTTACTGGTAATGATTCCTTATCTGTTCAGAAACAGCTTCTGAGTGTTGCATCCCTTCCAATACTAGGAGTGCTCTTAAATATTTAAATAATCCCAAACTTCTAAATGCATATTTTAAAGAAGTAAGATTTTAAATAAAGAGCATATCTGACAAAATTTTGGGTGACTCACAAAGAATAATATGGTAGAACTTGTTAAATTAATTATTTTTTCATCTTTCATAGTTGCTACATGACTTCAACTCAAAAGCAGCCCAGTACTTTGTCAACCCATATGACAGCCCTCTTCAAACACTTAGCAGAATTTCATTTTTATTTAAAAAAATTAGCAATGGATATGGTTCCACATTTGAATTTCTTTAAAATTAATGGAGGAGATACAGGGCTAGAGATGTTTCTTGGACACCACCTTGCAGAACAAAAAATTACATCTGTCAAAGAATTTCAAAAGTGATACACTCCTACTAAACATTTTGTCTGCTGCATTGTTAGGCTTAGCATACTTTGTCAATCATAGTAATAGCTTTCATTTCATGGAAGGAGATCAGTTCAAACTGGATTTGTCTAAAATGAGCTAAGTTTGTGCAACTCAATAGTGAAAAAAATTACAAAAAAGACTCTAAAAACAACGATCCACTGAAGTGTTATATACTATCATAAATGATGCCTGTAATTTTATAAGGTAGCATGTAAAGCATTGCTTCCAACAATAACCTAACTGAATGTGTATAAATATAGTCTTATCGATGCGTAGTTGGCACTCCTCCTGTCCCCCTTTGCCTACCCACTGCTTGGTGATTATTATTTAAGCATCAGCTGCATATTCAGCTGTGATCCTTGCTTCAAATGTTTACAATCAAGACTGCTTCAGACAGTGGTGTGGTCTAACTTGTTTTCGATTNATGCCTATAGATGAGCTTAACAATGAAAGATGTGTTTCTAGCACAGACTGAATTGTGGAAGATGTAGATAAAGCCATGTCTTCTCAAGCAACTCTAGCATCACAAAATCAGTGTAGATCTGTCCAGTGAGAGTAAAAAATAGTGTAATCTATGAAGTTGGTAACAAGTGTCTTCTCTCAGTATTAAGTTCCATCATATAGTTGGTTTGGTACCATCTTAATGGTACAAGAGAGTATTAGCCAACAAGATTCTGAATTGTCTGTGAAGGAGAAAGTCTGCATTTTTTGGGAGATATCAATTCTGCTAATACTCTGCTGAGAGAAATTCTTAAAGCTAATCAGTCTGGCTTTTGAAGACAAATAAAAGATTTATATCTCAATGATAAAAATTTTAATTCACCCATTAAGCAAGCACTTTTCCTTTGCTAAAATGTTCTTGGACTTTCAGTGAGTTGTACATTACAGTGCCTCTTTTCCTTTTGCTTATCTTTCAGCTAAATCCAGGCAGAAGTGCTGACAGTGAAAAAACTTTTGAGTACCTTCTCTGAGTCATACTAGGGAGACTTAAAAGAATCATAGAAGGGATCTGAGAGGTGCCAAGGAAGGACCTGCTATACCTGCATTGACATTACTGGTCTCTGGCTAATCTGGCTGTGTGAAGTGTAGTTAGAGAAATTCAACAAGTTCTCCGCATGATCTGTTCCAGCACTTCCTTATCCCTGCAGTTAAAAACAGGTCTGAATGTTGAATTAACTCCTGTCTGAATTAGTCTACCTTTTAGAAACTTAAGATCACTCTTCTGTGTCCTATTTGTGATACAACTAATAGTAGGAATTTATTTTTTCTTCTTTTTGGCAGTCTATTAAGTATTGAAGGCTGCTGTTTTTGTCTCATCACTTCTTTTCTGAACTAAAGATCCCATTTATATTAGTTATCCTTCCTTGGTCACGTTTCCCAGAGCTGTGATCTTTCTTGGTATTCTCTCAACCCTCTGAAGGTGAAAGCCTTGTTTCTAAATGGGAAACAGGAAAGTAGACTTGTTGTGTTAGCTAACGAAATAATTCAGGTGTCCTCCACAAAGTGCTCCTGTTCATACCAGCAGGATGATGAATCCTTTTGCTGCAGTCATTTGCTTCAGATGCAGACCCACTGCAAAACATGTCCCTCTTTGCAGAATTTCTGTTTAGCATTTATGCAACTGATTCTTGTGAACTGGCTTCTACGTTTTTCCGTTTCTTATTCTTTCCTGGTTATAGTACTTTGGACTTGTGGAGTTCTATCTGTTTTTTTCTGATAACTTCTCCAGTCTTCAGGATTCTTCCAAATACCATTTATGTTCTTCTACAATGCTCACAGCTTTATCTATGCTAGTGGCATCTCCAGATTTAAAAGGCATATTTATCTTATTAATAAAAATATTGACCAGTACCAGGCTCAGAAACAAAGCCCTGGCAAGCTGCTCCATTCATTCTCTCCTAGTTTGACAGTAAACCATTGGTAATTACTCTGGTTGGGTTTTCCAATACCCACCTTAAAACCAGTTTCTGTAGATGGTATTTTCCTAAGTTGTGGCTTGGGTTTCAAAATCCCCATTAGAACAGTTGATCATCTCTACTGTGCCCACCTGTTATCCTGTTATAGGAAGGCTACTTTGACACAGTTTGTTCTTGACAAAACTAGTAAGACTATTATATATAATTTTGATATCTTCTATGCCTCAAATGGCTTGTTTCCTTTATTGTTTTGTATTGTCACAGATTCTCATAATAGTTGAGGCTGGAAGGGACCTCTGGAGGTCATCTGGTCCAACCCCACTGCTCAAGCAGGGTCAGCAGAAGCCAGGTGCCCAGGATCATGTCTAGATGGCTTTTGAATATGCTCAACACTGGACACTGCACCACCTCCCTGGGTGACCTGTGCCAGTGCTGGGTCAGCCTCAGAGTGGAAAAGTGTTTCCTGATGTTCAGAGGGAATCTCCTCTCTTTCACTTTGTGCCCTCTTGTCTTGCCACAACCAGAAGGAAAGGAGCTGGACTCTGTCTTCTGTATACGCTCCCTTTGGATGCTTTTTTCCATAGTCTCAAGTTAGGCTGACTATTCTGCAACTCCCAGTTTTTTGATTTGTTCCAGTTTTAAAGATCAGCATTGGCTTTGACTTTTTCTAGTCTCTTGGAACTTTACTTGTCCTTCACAATTCTCAAAAAATAGGGTCTGAGATTGTCTCAGGTGTGTCCCTAAATATTCTTCACATCTAGCTAATTTGAAAATGTTATCTAAGGACTATTTCTAACCTGTTCTCTTCTTAGTGCATCTTGTCTTCTAATCCCGCTGTTGCTAAAGTTGCAGTTAGTGTTTTTAATGAAAATTGAAACAAACAAAAAATTAAACAGTTGGCTTCTCATATTCATCTGGTTTTAATGGGTAGTTTATATTTGTATATCCTTTTTTTTTGTGCATCACTCCTTGCTAATCTAACTAATTAGCTGTGTAAGTGCCATGGGAATTTGGTTTGTACTTAAACATTGTGACTATAATCTTTATCCCAGTATAGTATATTTTGTTTCTTTGAAGAAAAAAAAGGCTTTTAAAGCTTAATACTGAGCAATAAAGTTGTTAGACTGATAAGTGCATTATAAGTATGCAGATTTACTTGAGAAAAAGCATCAAAGCAGAAATAAATAGAACATTCAGTTTAAATACATATTTTCTCCCTCACCATAAATCAGTCACCCGGGAAAATCTGTAACTTCAGGAGACCTGGTTAAAATGTGTTAAAAGTTAACTGTTTTGAATGGATGTTTCTCAGTAATACCTTTAGCTGATGCTTTCCATGGGAAGCCAATGTTCTGCAAATGGGGACTTCCTACTTTTCTAACTGTGGAAAGGATTTGAGCTTGTAAACTTCCAAAAGAGTCATTTGAAATGGAAGATGGTTGAAAACAAGTGATACTCTTCAGACAGCAAGTGGTGGTACTAAAACCCCAGAATTTGTTGGACTGCAACATTATCACTTCTGTTAGGCTGGAATTAAAAAAAAGTATGATGGAATGCCTGTGTACTTGATGCTTAGGATGATGTTAATATTTACCATATGGATTGGATAGGAGGTCTGTTTATTCTCAAAGTAAAGAACAAGATGATTTTTAATAGGTAATATGACAAATATTACCTCTTTGTGCTGAACAGGAAAGCAAGCCATTGATCTTGCTGAACAGAAAAGTTAAGAACTAGTGAATTTGTACATCCTTTCATTTCATTTCCAATTGCATGAATAAAACAATGCCAAGAAAAATGTTATCCAAATTATGCAGATAAAGTAAGGCACTTCAGTGATGAATATTTTCCTTGACTTCACTAGGGGTATTTAAAGGATATCTGCTGTTAGAGTATATGCCAAGTAAACAAGCTTTTGTCACAGAAAGAAGAAGAAATCTATAAGCAAAGGCAGGACACATTTCTTTGTTTCATAAATAATAATTCTGAGGCCAGAAATAAAAATAATACAGTTGATTGCAATTGTAATCAGTTGTGTCACCTTAAGCATTTCCAGTTAAAAGTAACTTTCTGATATTTTGGTCAGTGCAGCTAGTGTGGTAAACTTGCAGAAGGAGGGTTCTGAATATAGGGGCAAACAAATGAACACTTATATCTGCATTGGAGTAGCTTGGGTGAAGTATATTGAGCAAACAGTGATAATTAAAATCTCTGGAAGTGGAGTACATGGCAAGGCACACAAGACATACATGTTAAAGATTACATGTGCTAGCAATGTGTTTTAGCTAATGACAAATAAAATTCCTATTTCAACTTGGTCTTCAAGTTTCTTAAAAATAATTTCTGATAATGCAATTTCACTTTCAGAAATTAATATTTTACACACACAAATTCATTCACATGGATTCAGTAGGAAATATTTCGGATTCATTTAGGCAAGCAGCTTTCGAAGAAGTCATCTCATTTTAGCTGCCTACAAATGCAGAGTTGAAAATTAATTAGATAGTATACCTTGTCATAGAAGCTGTTGCAGTGATGAAAAATGTTTTTTAACTCCTTATTATCACTACTGTTGGGTAGAATTTTTCAGGATAGCGGCTTCCTTTTCTATTTAGAAGTAAAATTAGTGTTTGTATAGCCAAAATACTAACATGGAGGTTTGTGCGAGATGACTCTGACAAAAATGTTAGCACTTGGAAAAGGCAAGAAAATAAAATCCTCTCATATACAGTAAGATCATGAAATACAGAAAAACTTGTGTTATTGTTTGTATTGAGTAAAGAGCCCATCCCTATCCAAAGATACTGCTTCCGATTAGAGTATGTTCACCATTACTCAAAAATCTATAATTTATATCTGGTCATTCATGAGTAAGATTCATCTTCTCTAACTTACGGGTTCCTAAGATAAGTCACAGAAATCAACATGTTCCATTGACTGTAGAAGGACCATGGGGTGAATAGTTCATACATATGCATCATATTTTTAGCTATCTAGTACTAGATGAGTTCAATCCTGCCAACAGTGTCTTTAAGTTATGTAGACAGGAGCATGTTTGAAGATAAAGTAGGAAATACTTGAAGCAACGTTTTGATTATACATAAAATCCATTTACCTTTTTAGAAAAACTTTCTGGGTGACTTTACTGAACTTAGAAATAAATAAGGACTTTTAAAAGTTGCACATTACAGCAGAATGAGGTGTTAGTGATAATACATGAATTCACAAATATCTTCCTTATTTCTAACTTCCAAGGCATTTTTTGAGTAGTACATACATCTGAAAGCATTCTTAGGTTGGGTGAAGCTATTTGGGCTCCTAAGTCATTGCAAGATTCTCTGTTTTATTGATTTGCAGTAAGGCATAGATGGCTTTAATTGTTCGAATTGTATTGTATGTAGCTTTTGCCTTATCACTGAATACTTATCCTTGTTTCAGAATTGGAGAGTGATTTTTTAGGTGAAAGAAAAACTAGCTTTTTCTATATTTTATACCCAAGTCAAAGCATGTTTCTTGGCAGAAAAGAAAAAAACGAAAAAAAGAGGTTTAGGTCTTTGTACCACAAATATTTGGCACACAGTTGAAATAGATAGTATTCCTTATTTTTATCATGAGTGGAGAACAGGTTACTGGTAAGAAATTAAATCAGAAGATAAGATATCTCAAAAAAACATGCATTTACTGTAACAGATAGCTTAGTGCATAGGATAAAACTTTAGGATTTTGTATTCTGCGCATATATCACTGTCCATCTGCATCAGGAACATATTGAACAGGAAGACACGCAGAACAAAATTGAAGTAGGCACAACCATGACGATAGAAGATTTGAAATTACTTAAACCTCTGTGAAACGCCCTATAACCCTTTCATTTCTGAAAACTGTGTGATAGTTACCCTTTTGAACATGTTGTAATTACAAGTCAGAGCTGCCACTGATTCATCAGAAGGGTTGGGTGAATTGCAGTGTATCTCAGTGCCACTAGACAGGACAGTACCATTTCCCTTTTGCTGAAGTGAGTGAAACTTAGTTCTGCAAACAGAAGATTACTGGTTTTAATTGAAGGCATGAATGCAACTGAAAAGCAAAATCTTATTAGCTGCATTAAGAATTAGCAACATGGAACAAATTACTCTTAACGTTAAAAACTAAAATCAGTACTGCATTTGGTGTAATGATCTACTGATTGGCCTGCGGACATTGCCAGTGAAGCTAATGTCTTTAAGCAGTGGTAAAAGGTACCAGCCTGAGGCTTACAGTAAAGTGGCTTACCAACAACCACAGACATCCTTGATCCTCCCTCCTTGCTTATCTGTAGGATACAGCTGTTGCTGAAACCAAGTTAAATGTTCTCATCTTAGAGAAACAGATTGGCAGGGATACCAAAAAATAAATATCTATCCCCTACACACAGACTTCAAAAAAAAAAAAAAAAAAA
>VXBL01002240.1:281194-384477 GCA_013400195.1 Aramus guarauna
AAAATCTATAATAAAGATGTATTATTTCAGATAGGAATTCAGCTTTATGGGGTCTGTGATAGAAATTTGACTATTGCTGGGTAGAAAGGTTGAGTTGAAAACAAATGCTACATGAAGAACACATTGACTAGACTTAAAAGCCAAAAAATACATTTGCAAACTGGGTTGGAAGGGCAACTAAGCTCACACTTGGTAGGTAAGGGTTGAAAAGTACTTAAAAAAACCCTATGTAGACCAATAATTTTGAAGGTAGCAGATAAATTAAGAAACAACTAATCTTCTTTAGTTTTCCTAGGGAAATCTTTACTAGAAATATTGGTGAGGCTACCTGGAATGAGAAGCATGATACCCAAATGCAAGAGGCTCAGAGAGAGAACTGGAATTAATAAATTCAGAAAAGATGAAGCCAAGACATGGCAGGACATGCCAGCATATGAGAGCCTGGGGGAAGCTGGCAATTAGTAGGTAGACAAGCACAAACGAAATTCAGTGACCTATGTAGTAAATACAGTGTAAAGATAATGTAAGGAGAATAATTGTAGGGAGAACAATGTAGGGAGAGTAATAACCTACAGAGGGTGGACGCAATGGCAGGTATCCTGGGAGGAATACAGAGAAATTGTCTGAGCAGCCATGGATCAGGTTGGGAAAGCTAAAGCCCTAATAGAATTAAGTCTGGCCAGGGACATCAAGAGCAACATGAAAAGCTTCTATAGGTACATCAGTGATAAAAGGAAGACTAAGGAAAATGTCACAAGGCAAATGCAGGGACTGGAGGAATGAAGAACCTCTGTAGAAGATCAGATTTGAGACCATCTAAGGAACCCTAACATGCACAAGTCCAGGGGACCTGATGAGATGCATCCATGAGTCCTGAGGAAACTGGCGGATCAACTTGCTAAGCCACAATTCATCATATTTGAGAAGTTGTGGCAGTCTGGTAAAGTTCCCACTGACTGGAGAAGGGGAAACATAACCCCCATTTATAAAAAGGGAAAAAAGGAAGACCTGGGAAACTACAGGCCAGTCACTCTCAGCACTGTGCCCAACAAGATCATGAAGCAGATCTCAGGCACATGAAAAATAAGGAGGTGATTGGTGACAGCCAACATGGCTTCACTAAGGGCAAATCATGCCTGACAAATTTGGTGACCTCCTACAACAGGGTTGTAGGTGTGTTGGTGGATAAGGGAAGAGCAACTGACATTATGTACTTGGACTTGTGCAAAGCATTTGACACTGTCCCGCACGACATCCTTCTCTCTAAATTGGAGAGACATGGATTTGACAGATGGACCACTCAGTGGATGAGGAATTGTCTGGATGGTCGCACTCAAAGAGTTGTGGTCAACGACTTGATGTCCAAGTAGAAACCTGTGATGAATGGTGTTCCTCAGGGAAACTGGCACTGTTTAACATGTTTGTTGGCAAGATGGACAGTGGGATCGGTTTCACCCTTGGCAAGTTTACCGACAACACCAAGCTGTGTGGCGCAGTTGACATGCTGGAGGAAAGGGATGCCATCCAGAGGGACCTTGACAGGCTTGAGAGGTGGGCCCATGTGAACCTCATGAAGTTCAGCAAGGCCAAGTGCAAGTTCCTGCACATGGGTTGGGGCAATCCCATGCATAGCTACAGGCAGGGAGGAGAATGGATTGAGAGCAGTCCTGAGAAGAAGGACTTGGAGGTGTTAGCTGAGTAGAAGCGCAACCTGACAATGTGCACTTTTAGCCCAGAATGCCAAACCTATCCCGGGCTGCATAAAAGAAAGCATGGCCAGCAGATCAAGGAAGATGATTCTCCCCCTCAACTCATGAGACCCCACCTGGAGTACTGCGTCCAGCTCTGGTGTCCCCAGTGCAAGAAAGACATGGAGCTGTTGGAGCGAGTCCAGAGGAGGGCCACAAAGATGACCAGAGGGCTGGAGCACTTCTCCTATGAGGACAGGCTGAGAGAGTTGGGGTTGTTTAGCCTGGCCGGGGAGACCTTATCGCAGCCCTCCAGGGGCCTACAGAAAAGCTGGAGAGCGACTGTTTGCAAGGACATGTAGTGATAGTACAAGGGGTAATGGGCTTAAGCTGAAGGAGGGTAGATTTAGATTTGATATAAGGAAGAAATTCTTCTCTATGAGGATGGTGAGGCACTGGAACAGATTACCCAGAGAAGTTGTGGATATCCCATTCCTGAAAGTGTTCAAGGCCAGGCTGGATGGGGCTTTGGGCAAGCTGGTCTAGTGGAGGGTGTCCCTGCCCATGGCAGGGGGGTTGGAACTGGATGATCTTTAAGATCTCTTACAACCCAAACCGTTCTATGATTTCATGCCTCCTACACAACCTAAGAACAGCTGAAATAGAGAAACCTGAAAAGAGATAATTGGAAGAAGTACCAAACAAGGAACAAGCCCAGAGCAGCACTTTCTTAAACATACATTAAGTAGCTTTCTTTGTAGCTTGGTGGAACAGAATTAAATAAAAGTTTAGCAAGGGAGACCCTGGTGTGTTTTATGGACCCTGTTTTTTTTCTAACGAATATTAATTTGAGAGTACAGGTAATGGACACTGAACTGTATATGTTCATTTCTATGCTATGCATATCAAATGTTTCCGCCATGGGACTAACCACATTTTTGCCATGTCAGCTATGTAATACCTTGTTGGTTTTGGTCCTGAGAGAAATAATAGGTTTTTCACTTAAACATGCAGGAGAAGCGTAGGTGAGTAAATCTTAATTTCCTGCAGTTCAGTTTTACAAGGTCTGAGCAGAATACCATTATATGTTCAATCACTGCAAAAGATCAGGAGATTATTTTACAGCTTGTGAAAAAAAAAAGAATGTTTTCCTTATGCCACAATAATAATTAAGATATCATTACATTTATAACAAGAAAAGAAACAGTGTAGTGGAAATATTAAAAATGCAAACTATTTTAGATGGTTCTGTGCTAATGGCAGATTTACCCATCTTAAAAATTTCTTATGTAAAAACAATAAATTTACAGGAAATAGGCACATACTGGTTTGTCAAAAGGTGGTCCATGTCCTTATGTATTTGACACAATAATTTAGACACTGTAATTAGGATTTTATGAGAGAAAGACATTGGACAAATCCCTACAGGAATGTATAGGATGCTGACAGAACAGGTTGTCAGCCAGTAGGAGCCTGGACGAAGAGCTGGCTGAAGGGCAGAGCTCAAAGGGGGGCTACATCTGGCTGGCAACCAGTCACCAATGGTGTTCCTCAGGGTTCAATTTTAGGGCCAGTTCTATTCAATATATTTGTCAATGATCTGGATGCAGGAGTTGAACGCACCATTAGCAAGTTTGCTGATGACACCAAACTGGGAGGTGCTTTTGACTGTCTTGACAGACAGGAGGCCTTGCAGAGAGATCTAGATAGATTGGAGAATTGGGCAATCATCAATAGCATGAAATTTAACAAGTCCAAATGCCAGATTTGGCACCTAGGACAGAGTAATGCCAGGCACAAATACAAATTCAGAGAGGTGTGGCTGGAGAGCAGCCCTGCAGAAAGGGATCTGGGGTTCTGGTGGACAGCAGCTCAGTATGAGTCAGCAGTGTGCCCTGGCAGCCAAGAGGGCAAACCGCATCCTGGGGGGCATCAAACACAGCATTACCAGACGGTCAAAAGAGGGGATTGTCCTGCTGTACTCAGCATTGGTGTGACCTCACCTTGAGTACTGTGTGCAGTGCGGGGCCCCACAATTTAAGAAGGATGTTCAGGTACTTGAATGTGTCCAGAGGAGGGCAACAGAGCTGGTGACAGGGCTGGAAGGCATGTCCTGTGAGGACCAGCTAGGGACTCTGGGTATGTCTAGTTTGGAGAAAAGGAGTCTGAGGGGCAACCTCATTGTTCTCTGCAGCTTCCTGAGGAGGGGAAGTGGAGTGGGAGGTGCTGAGCTCTTCTCCCTGGGATCCAGCAATAGGACCCATGGGAAAGGTTCAAAGCTGCATCAGGGAACCTTCAAACTGGACATTAGGAAACATTTTTTTATGGAGAAGATGGTCGAACACTGGAACCGGCTTCCTAGAGAGGTGGTCAATGCCCCAAGGCTGTCAGTGTTTAAGAGGCATTTGGACAATGTCCTTAATAACATGCTTTAACTTTTGGTCAGTCCTGAATTGGTCAGGCAGTTGGACTAGATGATTGCTGTAGGTCCCTTCCAATTGTTACTACTCTACTCTACTCTACTCTACTCTACTCTACTCTACTCTACTCTACTCTACTCTACTCTACTCCACTCCACTCCACTCCACTCCACTCCACTCCACTCCACTCCACTCCACTCCACTCCACTCTATTCTACCCTACCCTACCCTACCCATTCTAAACTTTTTACAGCTTAAAAAGGATAAACAATTGAAAATGTTTCTATAGAAGTTAGTTTTAGGGAGACAATGGATTTGATCTGGCTGTCTGTGCCTCTTGTGTTTGCTTTTTGCAAATAGGGAAGTCACATTGTGTGAATATTACCAGAATCCTATTTCTAACCTTACACACATGAGTATTTGCATCAACATTACTGTCATAAAAGGAAGCAATATTGCACTAAGTGGGCACTTTCCCTCAAGAGTTGTTTTTAGATCATGTAAAACTAAAACCAATCAATGAATAGATTTTTAAAATACACAGTTTGATATTAGAAAATGCAATTAAAAAAGAACAGGGGAAAAAAAAAAAACCCAAAACACTAACTCTTAGATATCGTTAGACAAAAAACAAAGTTCTCCCATGAAATGCAGACAATATGCACAAATTTCACTATTCTGCAATCCAGTAGGCCTAAAAATCCTGTCCATTTATTGGAATTATGTACCAGTGACAACAGCAGAATAGAAAAGCTACCATTTAGTGTATGTATGAGCAGATAATTTTTTCCATGTTTTTTACATTAAACATCTCAGAATTAGAGTTTCCTACATGACTAGTACATAACTAGAAGTTATGCTTTTGTTGTCATAGTGTTACTGCTAAGTGTATATATATGTATTTTTTTATTCTGTGTTTTTAAACTGTTTTCAGTTCATCTTTAAATTACTGTTAGGGATTTTTCTTTCATTAGGGATAAACATAAATTCTTTGTGCAGCTCAAAGGCATACACATTCCAAAATGAAAGATGTATCATTTTGTGAAGAGTTTTATCATAAAAGAAAGTTGAGAAAAGTAGGAATAAAGGGCAGGCAGAAAGCATTATTGATAGCGTACCCTTGAGAAAAAGCAAAGCAATCTGTATGGAGAAGAGCGTGTTGCTAATTAAAAAGAATCTGATTCCTCTTGTTTGATTCTTGCTGCATTTTGAAAAGTCTGTGCATTCCTACTACACAAAAGAATCAGATGCCTGCCTCGGTCATCAATTCATATCAAGATAATACACATGGATAACTACATGGGCCAAAAAAGGAAAGTTGCATAGACAAAGGCTATGTTAAAAGAATGTAAAAATCTCAAAGTTGGATATTAAAACTGATAAAATTTTAAAATGAAGGGATATCCTTGAGTTAGCCTTAATGTATGTATCATTACATTACAAACCCTCTCCTGTATGCATCTATAGTATGGTATAGTCTTTAATGTAGTAATTCAACATTATTTTTCTTCTCATCCAGCACAGGATAGCTGATCAGGATTAATCATTTTCAAAGTTAATGAAGGTACAGTCTTTGGGTCATTTCCCCATTGTTAGATAAATGGATGTGTAAATGAGGCTAGGACATGTAGTCTGCTTTGGTTTAATCACTTAAATACCATCATCAAGAACTGTTTCTCTTCTTTGACACAGAATTGCAAGTGGTAAATGAATTAAGCCAATCTTTGGCTTGAACTAAGTGTTTATAAATGCAATTAAGTCCATGAGTCCTTTGTTCTGAGCAAATAGTGGTATGGAGTGATGAACTTTCCAAATTCATCCCAATAGCTTCTGAAGTTGCTTCCAGAAATCAAAGGGGTTATTTTGGGAGGTTAGTTGGTTTGTTGGTTTTCTTTAATGTCTATGTCTCAGTTTTACATCTGTAAGTTTGGAACAATACAATTTCACCAAAAGCGATGCTTTGAAAATAAATTCAGTAATGTTAGCAAATGATTTTTAGAGAAAATTCTGCTTGAAGGCCCTTACCCCTAATGTGTAGAGCTTTCTGTTTCAGTCTCACCTTGTCACGATGGCCCCTGACTGTGTGCAGGAGCAGGCAAAAGACCTTGAGTCCCCTCTCCTTGATGAGCCCCCAGCCACTGCTCCAGAGAACCATTTCCCTCATCGTCTCATCTGGTACTGAGGGCAAAGGACTCCTAGTGACATTCCCAAGGGTCTTAGATAACTTTCACCCTTGGGAGATGCCTGTCTCCCTCCATTGCCTGTAAAGGCAGCATTCCTGGTGAGCCAGAAAGCCCCATACAGAACCTGCCATAACAGCACTGTCGGGCTTTGCAGGTACACGGCCATGGGAGTAACAGCATGGGAACAACAGGGGGAAAACGCTGTCCCACGGGACCTTGGACACACTGTTGTCCCAAAAGTGGGGTCATTTACCCAGTGTGCAGTACGCCAATAGACACACAGAGCAGAGGTATTTTATTTATTCCATGTCTGCACAGAGAGGGGTGCTAGGTGGAAATTCCACAAAGCTAGCACAGCACACACAGAATCTACCACATATTTATCTTGTTACAGAAGTAGAAAAACCCACCTAAATTTACACTAATTGGTTATTAATTACCACATCATCTACTATTGATCAAGCATCTTTAAATTAGCAGGCATGTTCCTTGAGGGTTTGGGGGGTGTAACTTGCACAGTCCTTTAATTGGCTAGGTGGAGGTAAACCTGTCGCCCCCCAGCCACCTTTCCCATCCCCTGCTTACTGGTGATTCTTGTTGACTTCAGGCCTCTCACAATTGCCCAGCTCTCAGCACCTTCTGGGGCAGGATGTTCCCTCTTTATCAGTTTTTCAGCTCTCCTTCAAGGATACTCTTCAGCAAAGCATGCTTTTTATCAGTCTTTCGGCTCTTGTTCAAAAGTTATAGTCATCAGCAAAGCAAGTAGTGCATTTAACCCTAAATTAAACAGTGTCTAAGCACTAACCCAAACACGTTCCTGTCCCTGTAAAGTGGAAAATTCTACTTTATGGATATCAACACTGCCATGGCAGCATGGGGTGAGGGTGGAGGTGCGAGTGCAAAGCAGGCTGCAGGGTTGCAGAGAAAGACCAGAGCCTTAGCGATACCAGAGGCTACGTTAGTGCTTGGTGCCACACAGGTACCAGTCTGTACCCTGGTTAACTGAGGGAGCATGTGTCAGTCTGTCAGGGAATGGGAGACACACACTCCTCACCCTTTCTTGAGCTATACAGTCTACAGTGAGCAAAAAAGCTGCATCTGTTTTTACAACATTTCTTGGCGTATTTAAGAGGAAAGTATGCCTTTCCATAGGTGGTGTTCACCTTTCTTCCATCCTTTTTTTTTTTTTTTTTCTCAACAGAGCATATGCTTAATGTGCTTGTATTTTTCAGGTAGCCTCCCTGACTCCTGAGAGCAGATGCATCCTATTTTTATATAAAAACACAGAATACTTTTTTCTTAAAAGAGTACATGCAAGCTGGAAAGATCTCTGGTGAGGGCTGACTTCTCCATTCTTATACGTTTTGTTCAGTTTTTTATTTACATCTGACAGTGTACATCAAAATAGTACCACAAGACAGAAATCTCGCTGCAGGAAGATTGCTTTCTGTTTTTTTTACAAATGCTTTTGAAGTATTGTCTGCTTCAAAATGCTTTCAGTCTACATAGAGAAAAGAAGCAGGGAACAAGACAAAGAAGAGAAGCAGAGAAAGGTAGTGTGACCTCCCAGGCAGGCAGAGAGCTGAAGTCTGGTTCCAAGTGCAATAGATAATCCTGTCTCTAATTTACCTGATGTCTTCCTACAGCCTGTAAAACACTTTGATGATTTTTTGTTGACATCAAATATTATTTGGGAAAGGATATCATAAAAAAAGATGCTGAATTTCAGTGAAACCCGGTATCAGCCCGTTGCTGGTGACTGAAAATTATGAATGTCTGACGGCTATTCAGTATCTGTCGGCTTCTGTCCAGCTACCAATTAACACCATTGGTGGCAGCCTCAGTGCAGATGAAGAGGTAACGCGTTCGAAGAAAGCAGCACTTACTTCTTCACGATCATTATTTTTAATCAAATCAAGAGCAGCATGAGACAGCTGGAATTATTGTACCCTCAGTCATTAAATTAAGCAAAGATACTGTATTCGAGCCAACTCTAGTTTTGCCTCTGAAATCCCAACTCTAATTTTCAGGACTTGCTCTTAACAAAAGTAAATTATTATTTTATTTTTTTTCCAGTTTGACTATATCCTTCAAGATTATTTCCCTCTCACTTTTCCTCCCCTATGAGCTTTCTCCTGTTCCCCTCAAGCTATCACCCAAAATATTTCAGATGCTTGGAAACTTCTTTGTAACAGCAGTTCAGGTTTGGTGTTAAGAAAAGTTGTTTAGAAGTTTTTTCAGTTATTTAGTGCGACAAGAGTCTATTTCAAGAGTAACTGGGATGATACGTATCTATTCCGAATGACAAAAGGAGCATATATGGAGAATAATAGAGTAGGTCATGTTGCCAAGGGCTCTGTGGTTTTTAAAAAAATTGCACCTGGACAAAGAAATTGTGAAGCAATTGTCACACTAAAGCTTGACCAAAAGTGTAGATGTTTTCTAAAGATAAAAGTGTTTTAGGATAATGGAACTTGGATTTTACTGAAGGCTTCTCTAGAGCAGATCCTCAAACTTTTCTCAGCTAGTTAGAAAAAAAGAAGTAGACGTGTTCCTCCGCAAGAAGATACGTTTTCATTTAGTTTGATTGTTCATCCCTAGGCCATTATCCAGAAACAACCCCTCTTCAGCCACCTGCCTCAAGAATGTCTTTTGGATCCCAAAGGAAGAAACATGATGTATTTTATCGTCTTTGGTGGGGTCATGTTTTTATTCACACTATTGTCGGTACTCAGCTGACACATTTTGTAATAAATAAGCTGAAGTGAAACTTTTGTGAAGGAAGGAATACAAACCTCTGGGAGTGATGGAGTCATCCTACAGACCCAGGATGATTTTTACTTTGATCCTGGCTTCCTTTTAATTTTTTTGTGTGTGCGTTTGTATTTGATAGTAATCATTAAAAATTAAGTTTTATCATTTCATAGCCTGTAACAAAAATCAGGAGATAGTAAGAAAAATAGATTTAGTTAGATTGAAGAGTTTAACCCTCTTAAAGGATTAAAAAATTAAACACCTAATGAAGAAACATCCTCAGAGTTAGTACTCCATTCACACAGACTGATTTGAGAATCCTAGTCTTTCCAATTAGGAAAAACAGTTCAAAAGAGAGATTTTAATTAAATCTTATGTACATGTAGATGCTCTCTCAATTAGGTACTCCATGAAATTAACAGCCAAGATCATAGATATCATCTGTACTCTGATGAAATGCAGAGAAAAAAACAAGAGGCACTTATCCACTTTCTGAGGCTACCAAAGAAAAAAAGAAAAAACAAACCAACAAACAAAAAAACCCCAAACTTGTGAATTCCAGGAATTTTTATTTTTAAGGAAGGCTCCTGTCTTTTGAGATACCAGGCATGTCCGCAATGTATACATGTCTACAGCACTTCTCTGCTTGATAGTGCAGACATGGCTGACTTCAGGTTGAGATAGAAGTGCTATCATAGTGGCCACTCCATGGAGATCAGCATGGGCTGAGCGTGTGGGGGGTTTACAGTCCCTGCTGAGCTCTGTACTGCTTGGGATAAGTTGTGTGGCTACCATGGGTACCAGTGACTTACAGGGACTCAGGTATGGGTGACTGCTGGGACAGGAATGTAAACCTGAGCTGAAGGGGATCCTTTACTCTGTTGATCTGTTGATCTGTTGATGAGGTGAAAGCTCTGTATGGGTCTGTCAAGCCTTGTCTTCAGTGGCAGAGAGATGTTCTTGTATCTGCATAACTTCTTGACATAAACTCTAGAAAAGATTGAATGTGAAAAAGATAGTTTAGCACCAGTTAAAATGAATGCAGTTTGGGATTTTTCTCAGCCAGCTGCATGCTGAAGTAGAACCTACAAAGCCTTGTCTTTGCCGGGGAGCGACAATGAGGGCACTTGCTTAATGTGGTGCTCTGGACAAACTGTCTTTTGGAATGAAGACAAAAATGACAAGATGTATACAAGTAGAATACAAAAGCAGAAGGAACAAGAAGGCAAGGTATGGTTTGTTCCCTAACTACTTTGTAACTACATTATCTTCTTGAGACAAAAATGTTGTTTTGGAAAGGACAGTGACAAACTACATGAGTAATTGAGACAAGGTCAGGTAGTGATCTCACATCACCATTTTCTAGCTAACAGTTGCTGAATACAACCTACACATTCTGTTGTGTCTTCTGTAAATAATTTTTTTTGTTTTGGCTGTCCTAGTCATGAATAAGTTGTGGCTGTGAAAAAGGGTGCACCATTCCTTTCCCTTAGTCTTCTCTTTCCTCTTCACACACACTTTTATGTTTGGCAAACCACCTTTGTAAACACAGAGTCATCTCAACATTTTTTACAGAGTACAAGATGCTAACACATCAACAGACAGTTTTATAGGAGAGTATGATTTTAATACAGTGCAGTGGCATTGGCTGTTTCTGACTGGCACTTGATACTTTAATTCAGCTTTCTCACTTTTTATTGTTTAATAAAAAGATGCCCTATCAAAACCTATTTATTGGAATGCTATCAAAGTACTTTTTATTTATAGCACTTTCACTTGTTTATAAACATTTTCATATGAAAACCTATTTTCTATTTATCTCAGTAGATGATGGTATCCAGCTTTAGTGTTCTATTTTGTGGGGTTTTCTACCTTCATGTGTGTGCCAGGTGCTGGAAAAACAAATACAAAGACAGGTTTTTACCCACTATGCATCCTCAGCAAGAGAGGAGGGTAAGGAAAGGAGTTCACAGCTAAGCAATTGTATATGTCTGCTCAGAGCAGCCACAATAATTTTGTTATTGTTTTAGCTTTTTAATACATATTTCACCTGTGAAATTTTGAACAGATAAATCTTTTTCGTGAGATGATGGCAGGGCGCTGTGTGTTAAGCTGAAGTCTCTGACCCCTGCCATTTTATGAATAAAAAGTGACAAGAAACCTCTTGTCTCACTCAATAACATGATTAATCACAACAGTGATTTACCAATTTCATATGTCTTTATCTACATCAGGATTCTCTCCAGGAACATGTGCTCTATCAGTTAGTGAGAAATGCAGTGCAGACACTGGGTAGGAATGCAGTTTCCAACCAGTATGCATTCCACCCAGAAATTGATTTTAAGGCAGTTTAAACTATATTCCTGTACTTATCAGGAATGAATTATTATTAAATATTATAGATTCTCTTCTTATATTTGTTACCATGTTATCTGATCATGAGCTGCATATGTAAGAATGGTGTTGTGATTGTAAATGGAGTTCAAGAAGGGGGTCAGAATCAGTCCAATCTCTTCCTGCTATACAGCACCTAATATCAACTTGATTTGCAAATTCAGTATAATGACTTTTAAGGAACTAGAGTCAGAAGTGGAATCGCCAGCAAGCCATAAACAAGAAGATAAAAAAGGAGACCCCTGGAGTGGACTGGGAAATTATTAGGAATTACCATTTGTTCCCTGCTGTGATGTCTGTCTTAAGCACTACATTAATAATATCAGTAGTAATTGTATATCTCCAGGTATGCAGAGCACCCAGAAGAGAGACAATATAATGTGCATGGAGAGTTCATTCTTGCAGAACTTAAAGCCTAAGTAGACAAATGGTAGAGATGACATGACTTGTCTGATGTTGTGCAGATGCATATAGAGAGTTGGGAGTAGAAGCCACGTCACTCAAGTTCCTGTTTAGGTTGACTCTGATGTAGACTCTGTATGACCTTCAGACATCAGAGTTTATTTAATAGTGTTCTGTGCTTGGAACAAAATCCACCAAAATTGGTAGGTGGGGAGAATTTTGATGATTTTACTTGATCTCCAGCATATCTGAAACCTCTAGGTGCGTGGGTTTGGATTGGTCTTGCCTAACTTTAGAAGTCTGCACTGCAGTGGATACTCCTAGTACATCGTTCATCAGGTTTGTTTTAGATGATTGCTTGGGGATGGTACAACTCATGCTATGACAGCAAGTTGGTTAAAATGAGGTCTAGAAAACTACTTCAGATGTAGAAGCCTACACTGTAGGTACCTAAAGATTGGTAAAAGGAATCTCATCCCCAGTGCTAATTGTCATCTCTAGAGTTTCCTAAACAAGTCTCCATAGGAAATCCTTGTGTCCTCACAAAGATCCTGGTATGTGTTTTAGGTTCTTAGCACCTTTGTATTTTGGATATGGGTAAGAAGATGAGCAAACTCCACCTAAATCTCCTGAAGGCTTTGATCTATTAATTGTGCTCTTGATTTCTTGATTACAGATGGCCAACACAAGCACAACTATTGTGCTTTTCCTTTTTAAAAATTGCTGTTGGGGAGAGCTTTGGAGCTTAGCTTAAATGCTCTGGATACTCTAGTGGTGGCAAGTGAGTAATTTTTAGGGTTTATATTTTAGGGTTTATAATACTTTGGGGTTTTGTCTCAAACAGGTACTCATCCCACATGGTACATGTGGGAAATATATCAAGAATCAAACACACCATTGCATCTATTTGTCTGGTCCCACTTGGTAGCCTCAAGTCTCTGCCTTCAGGACAGAATAATTGCAATAGTAATTCTAAGAAAAACTATTGTTGAAAGTTATGAGGAAGGACTCAGTCTATGAGGAACAGGAACTGGTGCCTAGTGCTATGAGGTTGATTAAAGTGTATCTGTTATCTTAGATTTTCTTATAATAACAAGACCTAAGAAGATCTGTTTGGTTTAAAGAGAAGGCAGAGCACTAGGCTTGTTACTGAGCAGTCTTGAGGACTAGCTTCATGTGAATAGTAGCAGTTTAGTATTAGTTTCTAGATAATATCATGTTTGTTTATAGGAAACCCTTTAAAACTTTAGAAGTTTGAGATTCCAAAAAGCTCATTTTTAATGTCCTCCTGTTGCCCTTTTCCTAAATATTTTCAGAAGTATTGGTAATAAATTTGATTTTAATCACAGACCATAGTATTGGCCAGACCTATGTGGTGTATTTTCTAAATGCTGTATGAACTTCAGTGAATGTGTCCATATACATGTGCTCTCCCACACACACTTAGTACAATGTTTTGAATCAGTGTTGATATGCGCAAACCATTGTCCTCTGTACAAAGAGAATTCGAAGCCTAGATGAGTGGAATAGTTTTCTATAAAAGCAGCCTATTTAAATCCAATTAATGTATCTTGCTCCTATGGTTATGCAAAGACGTTGCACCATTACTTTAAACAATGCCTTGCACAAAGTGATGTTGAGATCTGATCACTCATTGCACCTAAGCACTATTAAGTGCTCATTATTTATCATGCAGTAGAATGTGGTTTATTGATGTGTGTGGTATGGTAGGTATACATGTTCCCTTCTTATAATATGCGGGCCCAGTATTAGCCAGTGAGAACAATGTATTATGTAAAAAGTAAAAAAAAATCTATTAAAAATGCCTACTGTATGATCCAAAGTAATTAGCATTTGCTAGATTGCCAGTCAGCCAAGGTTTTACAAGAGTTATTGTCATTTTGATTTTCGGATGACTCACTTGGTATATTGCCCCCAAAGGCACCTCATTATGATTCAGTGCACAGCATATGAAATTGCTTAGGCTTTCGGGGCTCCATGGAAAGCGAGTGGGGGTTGTGGTGGCTCAGCGTTGTGAAGCAGCAGCATAATGCTTAATTGACACCTTTGATGTAGCCCTAAGACAGCACCTGCACCTCCCACTGCTGCTCTGAAGACGTCAGCCTTACGCAGAAAAGGCTTCTGCTTATGAATCCTGCATCGCATTCAGCTCACTCTGTGAGCAGCCCCAGCTATCCTTAACTAATCCCATTGCTTCTCAGTTTGGCTACAGCTTGGCTTAGTACAGAGCAGGAATTTTGCTGCTTGCTGTTATCAAGTTAAACAGTGAGATTTTGTCCATGTTAGAACTCATAGAAGGTAAGTCAAATGCCTTGTTGATATCCTAGTATGTAAATATTCTCCTAAGATTCAGAATCTGGGAATCTGATTTTTGATTGTATTTTTCCTGGTGCTGACATATATGGACTGTGATATAATAACAGTTTCTTGTTTAAGAATATTTACATATGTATGTGATACACGCTGTGTAGTGTTTCTATCAGAGCTTCAGTGTGAACATTATTGATAGCCTCTTGTGTGATTGCTTTGTAGCAGAATTCTGTCCTCTGCTGGTATTGTTTTGTTAATTTAATGGATAATGTCACATGCATGCAAAAGATGCTTCTAAAATGATAGGCATTGACATATCTGAAGGAACTTACTTATTTAAGAAAGTGATGGTTTGCTGTAAGTCAGACTTGAGGTGTTAGATTCCATTTATTTGCCTCCAGAAAGTCCTTCTGGGTTAAGTCTGAGGTGATGTTAGGGTCAGATAGTATTGCAAAAATCTCTTCAAATGAATGAGTGAGGAACAGCAAGCAGCTGATTTGTTCTTGTAAGCTATACTGCTTTTTATTTTTGGTGGGTAGCAAACCATAACTTCAAACTTGCTAAATGGAAGAAAAAGGTTTACATATAGCAAGTGTCTGTTAAGGTTGATAAAGCACCTTGGTCCCCTTCACTTTCAAGCACAGGAACAATACAGTTTAAGGAAACATGATCCTCTTCTCTGCCATTGACTAAACAGTCTTTTCAGGTTTGCTGATTATTTGCTTGCACTTTATATAAAAATTGGCTTCATGAGCCAAAACTCTGAGGAAACAGTTCCTTTGTGAATTACCTTATTTAATGTTTAAAACATTGAGCAAAAGCAAATTGATCTCTTCAACAAAGAATGAAAAGATTTAACTATTTCTTTGCTTTTAATAATGCCTTGTATTTATTTTTTCAATTTATTATACTTTTAGTGAATGGAACCCCTGGTAGCCAGCTTTCTACTCCCCGCTCTGGGAAGTCTCCAAGCCCATCTCCCACCAGCCCGGGAAGCCTACGGAAACAGAGGGTAAGGAAATAAGGAAACTGATTTCTGAGTGTGGCTTGGGAGAATCCGGCATAGCCGTTATCCGATAGCCTTTTCCCCACTGATTCCTTGTGTGTAGAGTCGTAGGGTGTAAGAGCCTGGCTATGGTCCTTGTTGTGTTTGTGCAAGACTCTGAAGTGGAATACAACTGTTCTGTGTCTGTCAAAATGCTAAGTATGCTGGGAATTGGTTTATCCTTGAGGGGAAAAACAGGGGTATCTTTCTCCTTTTTTTTTTCCAAACTTTTTTTTTTGTTTTAGTTTCTTTTTCCAAACAGTTCACAACTGGAAGGAAATGTTCATGTTGTCAGAGACTTTTTTTTTCTTTTGTTCTTAATTTGCCATGGGCATTATGTCACTTGCAAAACATACAGACAGTTTTGATTTTGAAGCAAGGTGAAAGAACGCGCTGTGGAATTTAGCTGTGGATTAGCTGTGATATCATAGCCTTGTGCAGTGAAGATACTAGCAGTACGAAGGCGGCACGAGACTTGTCAGTCACTTTGCTGAACCAGAGTTGTTAGTAGCGGTAGGTTCCCACTAGTTATCATGTATAGAGGAATCTACAATGTGCATAAGCATCCAGAATTAAGGTAGTGCCTACGTTACTGCTGTAACCCTCTGACAAAATATTACTTGTTCAACCCAAAAGTCTCCACATGATGATTTAATTAATTGTATCTGTTCGAAAGCAATGGGACAGATGTCTATGTATCTTCTCTTCTGCTATTTTCTAAACTGTGATCAGTTCTCAATGAAAGCTTCCCTAAGGCAGTACTCTGTCTCTCAGACTTGTTTATAAACACAGTTTGAACACATGCTTTTTCTGCCTTTTCAGTTTTTAAATAAAGACATAATTTGTGCCTCTCAAAGTAAGGGGATTATGTACAAAATTGGCAGTGTTTGACTTCAGGGACCGGTGCAGACCTGATTCCAGATACTCAGATCAGGAATAGCTGTAGCATGACACAACTCCCTTCTAACCTGTGTACCCTTCTTCATGTCTGGTAGATACCAGGGAGCTGAGGAATTGTGCATGCTCAAGTCTTACCTCAGGCTGGGATACAGCCATGGGTTTCTGCCGTGACTTGTTTATAGATATGGAAGCTGACTGTAGTCTTGCAGTATAGAGATAGCCAGTGAGTGGCAGCTTGAAGCCTCAGGGTAGTGTCATGGTTTTCATCATTTGGTACACAGAGAGTAAAGATGCAAGTTTCAGTTGGGTAAGCTGGTACTGAAATCTCCTTGAATGCAATGTCTTCCACACCTATTTGCTCTTAGTCTCAAAGATGAATGAATGAATCATTAATCAGTCACTGAAGGAGGAAGAAAGAGTCTTCCAAATGAATTATACATTGGTGATGTCAGGGTGTCTGTTTAGATGGATAATGTCAGTATACAGTGGATTTTTATTTGCTGTAAGACTGTCTCTTTTCATTGGTAACTTTCCTAAACTTCCTTCCCCATCACTGATGCTTCTGTCCCCACAGTGAAGAAATGTTTATCTGTTAACGTTTGTGGATGGATGGGTGGGAACCATGTGGTCAGCACCATTAGACACAAAGGGTGTTTGCCACAAGGTTTCCGACTTTCAGATGTGAAGAGGAGAGTGAATGGTCTGCTTCTTATCCGGGTTCCCTATGTGGAAGCATAACAGGATCACTGAGTGGCAGTATTATGGATGCGGAGGGCTGTGTAGTGGTAATATAATCACATTGCTAACTGTACAGAAAATAAATATTGAAGTAAACTACAGGAGAGATAAGATATTATTAAAGAGTTGAATTCTCTTCTCAGATATTCATATCCAGCCCCCTTGACCTTGGTATGGGACCTTTCATGCTTGTCTGGCTTTACTTTAGACAGATTTTTTTTTTTACATGACAAAACATGGAATACATTCATGTAAAATAGATTGCAATCATGTAAAAATGCATTGCAATAATATTATTTAGGTTACAAAATCAACTGCTCAGAAGTTCAGGGATGGAAACTTTACACTTACTCTGAGAATTTATTTCAGCTTCTTTCATGTTTAACTTGTGAAGCGAATGAGCTAGAATTTCAGTAGAAAAACATGATTGTGTCGTTAAAGGTTATAATGTATCACAATGACTAAATTAGTTCTATGAACGGCCATTAAACAGTGCTTACTAATCTTAATTTTCTTGTTAGCAGTATAAATGGTGTTCTATTTTGGTTTAGTACCATCTTTTGTATCTTGCCATTTAAATTTTACTTAGAGGACAGGTCATTTTATGTACCATGTTGTCATAAACCAAATTTGAACCTAAAGCATTTTGCTTTGTCTTCAGTGGCTTCAGCTACAGGGCTGACAAGCAAGTGGCAGGAGAAGGTTTATTCCCTAGGAGGTTGTTGAAGTGTTGGTATCATGTGCTAGACCTAAAAGAGAGAAGAGGAGGCTGATTTCAATGCCCCCCTTGTCCCCAGTGTTGAGAGGTAAGGCATTCCTGCCCCATGCTCAAAAAGAAGAGCGTTGGCTGCTGGAGCCATGGTCTGGGGTTGATGGTGACGGGTGGGTTTCTGACTGGTCTGAGTTTCTCTCTTTATGTGGAGTTTGAGGGAGCTACTGCTTCAGAAGTGAAATAAGATGCTGGGTCCTGGGAATGCCAGCTCAGCTGTGTAATTCTTTTTTTTTCTCTCTCCCCCTCTCTCTGAGAAGTTAGAGAAGTGCCTGTTCTCTCTTGCCATCAGGTACATGGGATGCCAGTGGTGTGTACTGGGTCTGGAAGGTGGTAGGGACATTGACTCTAGCGTAGCCTGATTCCCTTTGATGTAACTAATCAACCGGCTCTTCAGCCAATGCTGTGAGGTAGGCTTGGTACGTCAAAATGCTGAGGGGTCTGGGCAGGCTGCCAGGGTTTTTCCTGGGAAGTACAGGTGAGAGGATGTCATGCTTTTGAGTTCAGAGGCACAACAGCAAGGTCCTTCCACAAACTGAGGGATTTGTCCCTATGAATAGTAAAGACCTGTAAAAATAGTAGAGATGGTAGATTTTTCCAAAGAAAATATTCCTTCTAATTATGGACCGCCTTAGGCAACTTAAAATAGGTATCAATCATCTGACTGACGTTTCATCACTCACCTTTTTAAAAAATAAATTCTGGCCTTTGTTGGAAGGCTTTCCATTGATATAAATAAAGCCCACAATGCTGCTGTGGCACATACTCATGAAAACAGCGCTCTTGTAACCCTACAGATAAAGTTTTGTACCCTCAAAAGCCAGAACATAAAAAGATAAAGTTCTATCCTTTCTCGCTTGCATATGTATGTGACTGAGTTGTTTCCAGAAATTCAGAAATCAGTGAAAGTTATATTTTTATAATCTTGGGCAAAATTGGATCTATATTTGAGGAAAGTAAGATTTGAAAGATTAATTTCATGGGTGTAATACAAGGACTTGAAAGTGAACTAGGAGCCATTTATCAGCTATCTGAGCTATCTATCAACCAATTTCCAGCTTCTGAGTATTTTAAATTGCAGGCTGTGTACTACATGTATGCTTTCTTGAAGTTTAATTATTTCTTTATATTTATTCTTAAATAGGAAATTAAGATGCTTGTTTTTAAATTGTTTCGTACTTAATTGTGTATTTCCACAGAGGATTTAAAACACCTGAAATTCAAGTTTATAGCAGTTGAAGTAGAGAGCTACTGTGTTGCACATGCAGATCAGTTCCTACCACAACAGAGTACAGTCAACATTGCAGACTCCGAAAAGGTGGCATGGCAATCATAATAATAAATATACATAATAGCACCCTGCACAGTTCATTTGACTAGCCTTTATATTACTCTATGAGCTGATTTTCCCACTGTCTTGTAATCAGAGTCATTACTTCAGTTAAGGTGGATGATTTTCTGTTGCTTGCCAATATTTTAAATGTTTTTTCTACTTCCCTAGAGACCGCAACCTATAGAATAATAAAAAATTAGATTTAAGGTACCTCTTGACTAATTAGACAAAGAAGTTGAATTCTGTATGTATAAGGACTTTGAGTTGTATGTGGCCAAGAAGTCTTATTCATTCAGCAAGTTTTGTCTTTTTATTAATCTACATAAAATAATGAATAGATTCTCCTCATATTTTTCAGAAATACAGATCTTTGGTTAATCATAGACGAGGAAAATTCTTGCAGAAAAGAAAACTTTGAAAAAGTTTGAAGTATTTAAAAGTATATCAAAAAGCAGAGAATATGATCCCAAAATCATGTGCATGATTTTGCTTTAAAACAACCATAGAGTTATTAAAATAAACACAAAGATAGTCTCTATGTATTAAAGTCAGTTCTCACAAGTATCTTCTTTGTAAGTTCTGAATGCAATTTTTTTATATTCAGAGGAGTGAGCAGTCATCTGGAAGACAATATTCAAATGTTTGGGGTGTTACCCTCTCTAACAAATCCAAAAATTTTTTTTCTGTACTATATATTAGAAATTCCCACACTGTATATGCTCAAAATTTTAATAATTAACTAAGTAGTTAGTATTCAGAATGTGATGGTCTTGTCTGTTTAAAATTCTTCTTTTGTCTAGATTGTTCACAACAAAATAGAAATGTATTTAAGATATGATTTTCACTTTGCCAGTCTAACATGTCTGCTAATGTGTATACACATGCCCATTGGCAGAATACATGCAGAATAAACATTCTAGGGAATTAAAAACCCCTTTAAGAGACTTAAATCCCGTTTATATCATGCCTGCAAGTAAAACATAAACATGCATAGATTATTGGGATCCTTGTAAATTTGAAATTTGTAAAGCATTCATTTTAGGTTGTCCTTGTTTTATAGTATAGCTTTTAGACTTGTTTATTTTTTGTCTCAGTTATCTTTCTGTGATTAAAAAAAAAACCCCAAACCAAGGTCAACCCTAAAGCTGGCTCCATCAGCCTTCCCATTCTCATGTGTTCTTATATTTTGTCTTGTAGGGTTTTTTAATTTCATAAATACGTTTGATAGTTAAAGGATCCTTAGAAATAGTATCGGAGCTTGCCTATGAGGTGTGCTGGGCGCATGCCTACTCAGCGCCTCTCTAAGCCATCGGCTGTGCTTAATTCACCTCAGAAAGATACTACTCGGTCCTCTACCGCTTCTCCTCACTGAACTTCCTCTTTCATTCAGCGCTAGTGTGTATCTTGGCGAGGATTGTTGTGCTGCGTAGGTTGGAGAGGGCAATGTATCATCCCCTAACACCTCTGGCATTTGAGGATTATCTGATTCGTCAGAGGATGCTCGGAGTGGGTGTTGAAAAACCGAAGTGGATCCGTACACTCAGACTCTCTCCCTGCTGTCATGAGCTGGTTGCTTGGCTACCATCAGAAAGAGCCGGTGACGGGGTTGGGGGGGGACGACTTGCTGGCTTTTTACACATACAAACAGATACAGAAAAACTGTGGAAAAGAGATACCGTTGCCAGTACGATATAGGTAACGGCAGTATTCAGTGTCTGAGGGCTCAAATGTTGGTGAATCCATGCTGTATCACCAGTGGGTGGCAAGTTTTGGTTACCTTATATAAGGTAAGCACTTACTTTCCTACTGCTGTGTGCAAAACAGCAAAAAGGGAAATATATTCCCTTTAAGATTAAATTCAGATTGCCAAGTTTCCGAACAATTAGGAGACTCTCCAGAACAGACAAATAATTTTTTAAAAGTGTTTAATAGGAAAGAATCCAAGAAAAAAAATATTGCCTCTTAGAATATGTTGTACTTTGAAACTCCAGCTTTCTTTACTGACCATCTATTTGTTGATTGAAAGATAATTGTATGACATTAAGCCAAAAATCTGATGATATAGAATATGTGTATTTTATGTTAAACAATGTCTTCTGGTCCACAGTAACAAAAAGAATGTAAGACAGTTGCAGTGCAACAAATCAAACACAATAAACAAATCTATACTGCACTTCATCTTACAGGACCTGTATCGCCCACTCTCTTCGGATGATATGGATTCAGTAGGAGACTCAGTGTAAAAGAGAAAATGGAACAATGTTTATGGTTTGTGATTTGGTGAAGGTTTAACATTTTTAAAGAGAGTAGCTGCTAATTTACAGTAATAGTGAATCGCACAAAAGAGTTTTGCATATTTAGTATTAAAAACACGGGGCCAAATTAATTTGGGGGGAGGGGGGGTATTTTTGGCTTTACCACTGCATTTTAATGCAAGAATTTGTAATGAATGAGCCATTGAATGTGTCCATCAAATACAAAACGGCATTGTGCACACTTTAAGGAACAAAGATTGGATAAGGTGAATATAACGCACAAATCCATAGTGGGCACATTTATGAATAGCACTCTTTTTATCGTCTAAGGTACTGATTATATGTTCTGTTTTTAACATAGGTATCTTTATTCATTTTGGTATGAACAGTTAATGAATGCTTTGCTTTTACCAACGAATAGGTAAAATGCAGAAAAGAAAAAACCTGCCATATTAAACTGCTTGCACCACGCTGTCTGATCCCGACATGCACATTTGGAACACTCTAAGTTTAGTCTTTTTATCTAAAGGAAAAGAAAACGAAGAAATCCCATGTGGTCACAGGACAAAAAGTAAAGGCTTTCAGAGCAGTGTTCAAGTTCCTTTCACTGCATTACCATCCGATGACTGCAAACAGAAGGGTGTTCACAGGCAACAGGGATGTTTTACCTGGCAAGAGCTGTTCATACTGATCAACCGTGTGTTGCAAGTAAATATGGACAGATTTCTAAACGAGGAAATATGGGGCCCTGCTGGCTAGCAGCGTCATCTGACACAGATATGATGACACCTTTTGGAAAAACACCTTTTGCCTGAGAAACTGGTGATTATTTTCACTTATGTTAAGGACAGGAACATCATTTTTTATTTGCTATAATAAGACATTTTATGCATTTTAAAATTCAAGGTTACAGAAATTGTGGTACTGTAAATCATCCTCCTATTGACCTAATTTCTCTGTTTTCATAATTTCTAGAGGTGGTAATTTTGTACAGCATGAATATGCAAAACTCCTTTAGTGTTAAAGTAGGTCATGCATTATAACCAGTTGCTTAACAAATATCTACTAATTATATTTGTTTTCTGCTGCTTTATTGTGAGAATCTTAGCCGACTACTTTAATTTATGTAATAACAATATTTCCTATCCTATGTTGCATATTGCTTTAAAATTTATCTGTTGTATTTAAGCCCATAGTGTAGTGATCACACACTTTTACTGTCTCATACGTTTCCTTTCAGTATCTCAAATACTAATGATTTAAGAATTAGAAATAAGTGTGATTCTGATCCTTGACAGAAATCTATAGAGAGTATATTTTTGAGCTACTTAGGGGTCATTTAATATATTTTGAAATCAGGAAAATTTACTTAATAGCAGAAAATGTTGAGCTGCCACATGCCAACTTTTAAATTTCTTTACACTGATTTGTCCATAAGAAAATTCAGCAACTGAAAAATGTTGGCATGTGATGTTAGGGCTTCACTCTATCAATATTGTTTGGTTTTTTTTATGGAGGATATTTGCAAAAAGAAGTAAAAAGGCAGCAGAATACAAAACTTACCTTCTCTGTTTTCAATACTTGGTTCCAGTGTCACCTGGAGAGAAAGTCATTGCTCTGGCAGGTTTGCTGAAGCAGTTAGGTCATTCCCTTTTGAAATACATGTTTTGCCATTCCTGCTTCAGACTTCAAATCTAAAACTGTTCCCAGGGATAGGAACAGTCGCCCCCCATACCCTGATCCTAAGGGTGTCCTGTTCTACTGAAAAAGTTCTCAGCTGTGAAGTTACTTGCATTTTTGCCTGTTATGAGGGAGTGTCTTCGTAAAATGTATTACTTAATCCCAAGAAATGCATAACATGTAAAGGTGCATTGGGATCAGTTTCCAAAAATTCAGACAACTCCACCAGCCTGAAAAAAATACTTACTGACATTTTGAAAATTGTTTTTTTCCTGTCAAGAAAATAAATTCCAGGAATTTTGTTTTTCTTCCCCTCTCCCATATAGGCTACTGCTGCTTAAGGCAGTTTATTAAGAATGTTTCTTCTGCACAGGGAGCACAGATTGCCAGCAAACCTGAATCCCATGGCTTTGCTTAGCTGTGGAAAAGAAAAATGGACTTTATATCAGTAATTGTTATCATAGCAAGTTCTCCATCAAGACTGTTTAAAAGAATATGCTAGTCCATAACATTTAATCATTTCAACATATGACTTGTATTAAGGGGCTATTCAGGGGCAATATGTATCATTAATATTTCATTTAAGGAATGAAAGTCCCTTAGAGATTGAAAAGGTACACTGTTTATAGACTTTGAGATCCCTTTTGTGTGGAATGTAATTCCCATTATACACGAGCAGAAATGAAATGTTTCTTTTGAGCAAGACCAGAAGGTTTCAGTTTATGGTTGAAACTGAAATTGTGTGTCTTGATGCTGTAGTTCTACTTGCAACAGCACAGGTTTTAGTTTGCTCCTAGATTTCATTGACTTCATTAAGTAACAGAATAGCTTAAGCAACTTTATAGTGTTTGAACCTCTTATAGTTCTCTGTATGCTGCATTATTTGTGCCTACTCTAAGGTGATTATGATGTAGCTAAAGAGTCTTGTATAGATTGTGAATGCTTTGCTTCCCTTTGAGCTTTATGAATACTTGTGATTATTTCCTTAATGCTTTCTGCAACTTTCTGGGTTTTTTTTTAATCTCTTTTCTTCTTCTTTTATGCAACAAAGAGTTCACATGTGAAGCACAGAATGTGTATGTTTATATTTACACACACACACATAGATTAATGGCTTTCAAACCCATGCACAGTTATGTCACGTTTGTGGCTTTAAACAACTATGTGGGGAAAATGTATTAATGGGAGGATGTTCATCTGGTGGGATTTGCTATAGCTCTGTTAAAGTCCATGGAGCTGCACCAGCCTGTACTTGCTGAGCAGCTCCCCTGAGGAAGTCTGTTCAATTTTAAGAGACCTCATGTACAAACGAGGGCTAAGTTCTGCTCAGTTTTAAGTCAGCAGCAAAACCACGATTAACTCCAAGGTGGGAAGGGAGCACCTTATGCACAAATATATATACACAGACAAAACATTAATGCTAAATTTGAAGTGGTATTATTCTGACAAGTTCAGACTTGTGTCTCCTCTTGAACTGCACTGTTCTGCGGTGCATTAAGTCATGCAATATTAGGATTTTGTTGAAATCAGTAAAATCTTTAACATTCATTATCCAATGTAAAAATAATTTTTCAATTTGTAAAATAATTTGGCGACAGCACTGTCTTTAAGCCATTTTCAGAGGGCATATGTGACTGTAAAATTAAAAGTTCTGGGACATTAATATTGTGGCTATAAATGTATATTATAAGAAAATATACATAATGTTAAACAGCCTTGAGGAACACCTGGGTTGAGATTGTGTGGCGTAACAATTGAAATAAATAATAGTGTTTGCTTTTACAGTTTCATACTTCACACTGCGATGTGAATTTTATATAGCGCAGTATGTTACAAAAAATGTCTTCAAACTCCAAATATTAAAATGAATTCACAGAAAAGAACCTCTCTGATCAACCCAAGTTTACTGTTTTGTCAAAACCAGCAGAGAGATGAACAAACAGAAAATCTTTATGGTGCTAAATAACCTCGTCACTTGATAAATACTTAGATTAATGTTGTCTGTGCTTTTTCTTGTATCCAGTTAACAGTATACAACCGAATACAAGATTGTTCTTAATTTCATCTTCGCTTTCAGTTTATCTGTTACTGACGGGATGAGATCTTGTAATTAGGAGCGATCGATAGAAAAATAACCTAATGTCACGCAGCCAGCGGTAGCTTTACACGCGGAGCAAAGCGAGCAAGTGGTTGCCACACTCTTTGGAGATGGGTGTGCTGCCCCGCAGGAAAGCCCAGCGTTCGGAAAGCAGGGCTTGCCGAGCAGAGCAGAGGCTGCTCTGAGCTGTGCTTGCTGTGCTAACGCCTTTCGGTTTGCCTCTCCCACCTTGCACCTGATCTCAGACCGGCTGAGCGCCCTAAACTCCCCGCGGAAGGCAATGGGTATGTAGATACATGTGTTGTGTACTCGCACGTTAGCGAAGGGTTACAAACACACACGGCGCACACGTACATATGCGTATGTATTTTAGTGTCTGTATTTGCGCATGTTGATTATATTCAAATTTGCTTAAATTAACCCTCAGCAGTGAAGTATGAAAAAAAGCTGTACTGTATTCAGCGTGTACTTGTTGTCTGATGTTATATGAGGTAACTAGTTTGTGGTTTGCCCTGCAATACAGTGTTTTGGAATTTGGACTCTAGTGAAAGAGGAGCTAACGATGTTTGTGCTAAGGCCTCTTCGTTTTGTTAGTTGCACTATGATATTGTAAATATTGGCACATTTACAACATAAGTTTAAGATTTTACAAAGTTATGCATACAATTATTTTTTTTTAAAGAAAAGTGCTTGGATATTTGCTTTTTAAAATATACCATTTTTGTATTAATGTGACGCAGGAAACCAAAAAGCAAGCTGTTGATCTATCAACAAAAAAAATGTAAAACTTGCAAAAATAAATGCCGATGAATGTTTTATTTCATTTAATCAGCTGGAGAAAATCACTTTCATTTTTGTGCCATTGTTTCATCATACTGTGTTGTACTTGTGTTTCATATTTGACCATGTCATCCTGGTTGCAATTTGTTGTTTCGCTAGATTTAACATTACTCTAGGTTATTGTAAGCTATGTAATAAATATATTTAAAAAATACACACTGCTCAGTGAGTTTATTTTGGAAATGTGATTAACAGGCTTTAAAAAAATACTTGCAGTTGGTATGGCTTGTTCATTCTGGATCAGCATTGTCCATCTAACAGTTCACTTAGTATAAGCATATGGGATTCATGCGTCCTAAATGGTTCCTTTAAATAGCAGATGCATTCAGTGCTTTTTTAAATAATAAACTCTGGGCTCTGGTGTGTAGATGTAAAAGATCCTTCAAGGAAGAATTTCGTTTCTAACAAGTCTTTTGGAGACAGTAAATATACCTGCCTCGAATTGCTTACGGGTAAGTTTGTGCGCACGCGACGGGATGGATGTGAAGTATGAAGTGGGAAATAAGTAGAGTGTACCCAAGGCAAGGTACAGCTCTCTGCTGACAGCTCAGCTAGAGCAGCCTCCTCTTAAGACAAGTATTAGGAAAATATGCCTATAAAAAGCTAAGAGTGCTGAAACATACCCACGGTGTTTTAAAAAAAGTACCTTGTTTTCTTGATATATCTTTCCACTCTTTAAAATATGTATCTATATCCTGGTGTTGGGTTTTTTTTTTGTTTGTTTGGCGGGGGCAGGGGAAGAGAGATGTTACAATTTCTGACATGTCATCTGCCAGTCTGATGCTTCAGCTGATGTTCAGATAACAGTGATGAGGAAACTGTGGGCCTGATAAAAATTCAAGTTTTGAAACCCTCTTGGTTGCTAGTAAATAGGTCTGCCTAAAAAAAGACATAAAGCCATAGAAAGGAAACAGCACTGTAGAAATGAGGAAGAGAAGATAGAAATTAATTGAGGTTTCTTTCTCTACCAAGTAACAGTTAAGAATACCAGGAGAGCTTTTAAAATACAACTGAAATAGATAAAAAATAAAAGTGATGATTGTGCTGTGCCCTTAGTTAGGTGGAAAAAATAAGAACATCCTTTGATGGCTTTTCAATTTTTATGCTGTAGTTGAGTGGAAAATTTTACCTGTGTGTAACTTTAGAAAAGGAAGAAGGAAACCTTCACATTGCACTACTGCACATGTAATTTTTTATGTTAACCGCAGTATGGATACAGTAATGACAGGTCAACTTCCGATACCATGAATCTGATACATAACATTTTTTTTAAGAACATCAATCTTTTCTGGAGGATGCCAAAGGTTGAGTGAGCCTACAGTCTGAATTATGGCTCAGCTATGGAAGCAGCTGTTGGGAGCTAGCGGAGGTTAGATTTAAGTTTACTGTTAAATAGCGTATAGAAAACTATGTTGGACTTTCAGAATTGCCTTGTTACACAAATCAAATGGGTGTATAAGCAGTCAGTGCTGCAGCTTAGTAAGAATATCCTAATCAAACAAAGTGCTTCAGCTTGAAAATTTAACTGCAGTCTGTCCGCTCCATTTCCTTGCAAACTCTCCCATTTGTCCCTCTATCCCTCAAAGAAAACCAACACAAATTCCTGAATGACACACGCCGGATTATTGCTCGTGTCATTTGAACTTAATCTCTTCTCCAAGCTGTGTAAATCCTGAACTGCATAAATGAACAGAAAAATACCGTTTCCCTATCTAGGGCCTCTCTTAAGTGAAGTGCATAACAAGACAGGGCAGGATGTAGAACTGTGGATAAGTAGCATGTCTGCGTGTACTTTTTATTATTCCTTTCCAGATGAAGCAGTTTCTAAATAAATTTGGATCTGATGTGTCGGTTTAGTGCAGTGTCCGAATTTGAAAAGAAAACAATTGCATCATTTCTCTTTCTATACAATGAATTCCATTGGCTTCCATTCTTTCGGCATGAAGACTGTGGATTTGATGTTTCTCCATGAAGTAGTTTTTTGCCAGCTCTCTACTGTTTACATGAAAACTTTTTTCCCTGTCTTAGCTGGCTGGGCCAAAAAAATGTAAGCGATTAAACAAAAGAAAATCAAAAACATTTTTTGCTGGATAGAGTTTGGAGAGAGTTTCACTATAACCCTTTGCTTCTGTCTAAATAGAAAAATAATAATAAAAAAAAATTGTCATCTTAAAAGTTGCATCAAAACATATTACTTTACTGTTTTAAACCAGCATCCTCTGCTTTATTTTTTTTTCTCCAGAGATGTACGATTTTGTTGTATTGACTCACTTATTTCTTGCTTAACACTGTTACATATTACAGGAATTTTTTGAGCCCATCAAAGTCCTTCAAAGCTAATACCTGCACTGGACTGTTGTCTTTAACAGTGATGATCTTTAACCATTAACCGTTATGTTACAATGGCTAAGGAATTGGCTATGTCAGGAATTCATGACAGCTACCTTGCACAGGTTATTTATAGTGAGACTGAACACTAGTATGAGCTTCAAAAGAGGTGAGCAGCATTGCTTAACTGCTTAGTTTTTGGTTTAATGCTATTTGTCCTTGCTGTGTTGAACTTCATCTTGCACATATTACTGACAAGCATAGCTTTTTGTATGTTGGTTTTTTTTAAATTCTGTAGATTTTTTTGCAATAGAGAAAATCTTAGGAGGCAACATTTAAAGACTTTAATAATTCCCTTACCCTGAGCCTCCTTCCTGAATTTACACTTTTACTAATTTTAATCTTCGCTTCATTAAGCCCATTTCTAAAAGAGCAGAACTCTGCATGAGATCCAAACTTAACATTACACCTGTGTGCATTTCTGTTACTCACATTTCATCCAGATGCTTCCTTCATGCTAGGAAAATACAAAGGAATCTATTGTTGAGAGACTTTGTAGACTCCATATGTGCTAATAAAGGTTTTGAGAGGTTTGGAAAATATAATGCAGCGTTTGGAGTTTAAGATTCAGGAATCTGAATTGCATTAACAAACTTCCTAGTCATACTTGTTTAAGTTTCTTTTCATAACTGCTGATACTGGTAGTCCACAAGAATAATTCCTGCCGTTTAATTGGAGTGGAATTTTAAGATTAATTTAGGACAAAGGTGAGTATGGGGAGACAGAAATTACAGTAATATTTCTTTTACTGCCTTTTTTTCATGGATTTAGCACAATTTCCACTGAGATACAAACTATTTACAAAACAGTTGCTAACTAAATCTCCCAGTGAGACATGGATGAAACTCTATAGCGCTAATGTTTCCATTCACATCAATGACATGTGTGGTGTGCTGGCCATCTGTTATATAAACCTGAATAGGATCTGAAATCCTTACACCAAAGACCTGATTTTTTTATCCCATCGCTTTTATGGAGGTGTGCCATAAAAATGACCATGTGCTGGCAACCTGTGCAACTGGACCCCTTTAAATCTGTGTAAAAGTGATGACATTTCAAGCACCTCAGCATCTCTTAAAATTAAAACAGCTAATTGCATTAAGGTCTGTGTGTTGAAGAGATTATACTCTTGCTTAGAGTTTGTTTTTACCCCCTTTCCCCATCTGCAATATCCCTGATGGGGTCCGCAGCTGTGAGAGCAACAGCGTGCACGACAGACTGCCGCAGGATTGGCAAGCCAACTGGAAGGAACACCGAGACCCGCAAGGATTGCTGGACCCGGAGGGCTTTCAGCTTGTGAGAACAATGAGCTAATTAAAATCTAAATAAATGGAATGTCCTTCTAGCTGAAGTAAAGATAAATAAATAAATGCCTGCGTGTTGCTCCAGAGGACTGAATAAAGATGAAAATATTTGTGTCGTGTTTACCTAGTAACGTCTCTTTAATTGTGAAAGGGGGTCCATCAGCAGACTTGGTGAATATATGCAAATGTATAGTTCCTGATTTCTTTTTAATCTGTTGTTTTAATAGGAAGGGTTCAGCAAAGGTAATGAAAAGTATGCATTTTCTTAATATTTTTCAATTCATTTAAAAATTTTCAGGTTTGCAGTTTTAAAAATCTCAGTATGTATTTTTAGCAAAAGTCTTCTCACCTACTGCTTCCTTATCACCGGCGAGCTCTGCTTCTGCTCGCCTGCCGGTGCTTCGCACACAGATCTCACTGAATGGGCTATATGCTTTGTTTGCAGACCTATGGTACAGTAAATGCTACTAATGCATCACTTCAGTTCGTCTTCAGTTATGCCTGTCATCTTAACCTTCCCATACTTATGTAGTGTCAATAAGAAAAGAAATAGGGACACTTAAAAAATTGATCTCATATTGATGTTTTATTTCCTTTAAATTTTCCGTGGGCCTCTCCTTTTTTTTTTTTTTAGTTTAATTAAACCTAGGCTAAATACATATTTAGGGAGGTATACCTAAGATAGATATTTAGGAGTGAATTTAATTTCAGTCGTGTGTAGGCCATTAAGAATTTTTGTATTTAAAGTGAAGCCCTTGCTGAAGCTCTTTGCTGAAATGAGCCCTCAAAGAAGTCTAATTTTGGAAGGACTGAGCAGTCGCAGTTCTCAGCTAAACCCTGTCTTGAGAAATTAGGTTCCCAAATAGAAATTTGAGTCTCTGTAGGCACGCATTTTGAGATGTGACCACCGAGTTAAGTCTCAATTTTCACATCTCCCATTCTTACGAATGAGAAAAATGGGTGCGAGACTCCACAAAGAGACCTGTCAGATTGCTAAAGAAAGCTGCAGCGGTGTGTAGTCGGCAGTCTTGACCTAACATCTGCTGAAAAGTGTAATCTCACTATTTAAAACGCAAAAAACTGAATGAAGTAGTTGTTTGATCATCTATTGAAAACCTAGCACTAACCTTTTTGTGTTGTACCCCTTAAGTGTTGTAAAGATTCATTCCCCATTGGCTATGTAACAAATATTAAACATATTTAAATTGTAATTCCTTTAAGAAAATACTGCAGAGTGGGAAAAGAAGTAAGAAATTGGATGCCTGGTCTAGGAAAACAAACAGACACAGCAGAATGAGTAGAGAAAACATGTTTTTCTGCTTATTTTACAAGCAGGAGTGTAAAGGAAACAATTCTCTCATTACATGTGTATAAAAATAGGCTTTGAGAGCCACTTCGCCAGGCATGAGAACTCCTAGCATTTTCCCATTACATTGATCCTCATCTGCTCATTTGTTCAAAAATGAACCAGAGGTAAGTTTTTACTGAGACGTCCCACAGAGTTTAGCACAGGAATAGCACATACATAAACACATCCTAATCATGAAACGAGGGCAGCAATGTCTTGGCGAACTGCATGAAATCAGTCAGTGCTCATTTCTGTTGTCAAGAGGCAGCAAAGTATTCCAAAAACTGATTAAGGCAATTTTTAATTCTGGTCAAAGCTCAGAAGAAATGCTTGGATGGATGAAAAGAATGAGCTGGGGTTGATTAAAAGAAAGAAAGGGCAAAGAATCTCTGGGTAGACGGGATGTGCAAGCTCTCAGGATTACTTAGTGAAAAATAGGCCAAGTTCAGCCTTTGTCTAAATCTTCTGACCTTAATCTATTGTGGGAGAAATTAAAAGTTAGTCTGCTCAAATGAATTCAGCATACTGGCCAGCTTCTAACTGCTGTCTGCCTTCTCCCTGGCTCCGTACTCTGCAAAAATCCCAACTGCTGCATCGATCGTTATTCTTGCTCCAGTCGTCGGCTGTGCTCTGCAGTGGCATCATTCCAAAGAAGCTGAATTAAATTTGTGAGGGGGATTGGCACCCTGATTGTGGGCATCCAGCTACCTTGCAAACACAGATAAGGAACTGATAGTGCTAGTTACATGCAGGACAGCCTGCAATGTATGTAATATATAGATTGAAGGAGGCAACTAAATACTGCAGTACTTTGTAACCTTTCAGCATGCAAACGATGTGAACCCAAAAAAGTTTTAGTTTTGGAAATTCTCTGAATACTTCTCACTTATGTTGCAACACGAGGACCTGAGGAAATACCCAGTTTTGCTGTAAGTTTAAAGGGCCACTGTTACATTTGTAGCTTCCTCTGGTTTCCTTTGAAGACGGGAGAATCCTGAAGATATGTTTGTATACTCATTACACAGCACAGGATAAAAGTTTTGGGTGAAATCCAGTCCATCTGATATGTCTGTATAGTTTCAGCCATCTAGATGTGTGATGAAGCAGTCTTCCTAAAGTTCATACCTAGAGTCCATACGTAACTGATAGACATTGATAGGTGCTTTGGAAGGCTTCCCTGGTGAGATGCTGCCTGCTATACTTTTGGCATCCAAGCTGGGTGGCTACGAGTCTCCTGGAGCCTGTAGAGGTACCGTCCGCCCCCATCAACTGTATAGGCAAACGCCTATTTTTGCTGTACAAATACTCAAAACCGAGGTGCAGTCTCATGCAGCAAGTGAGCCATAGCCAAGCAAATGCTTTTCCAAACAAGCAAATGTTATTCACTCTGACATTTTGTTTTCTCCATACATTACCATAATGATTTCTCCCTTCCAGAACACAACTGGGGAGGATTCACCAGAAGGAGGTTTGCAAAAGTGAGGAATTCTGCCCATAACAAAGCCAACTTCAGTCAAAACAGACGTTCGTGCTTCTAGTGCCTGCTGGGTTAACGATGTCGCTGAGAAAATGGTCTTCTGCCTGCAGAGGGCATACAGCTCCTCAGTTTTCCCTGCCAAAATCTGTTTAGGAATAGGAAGAAACTAATGGCCCATACATAAAAACGTTGCTGCACATGATGGAGCAGGGATATCTCCATGTATGCGCGGGTACCAAAAGTGTAATTTCAGTGGAAAAATTGGACTCTTCCCAAGCATCCACATATCCTTCCGCCAAAATAAATTGATAGTTTACACAGGGAATGCTGAAGTGTCTCCAGGATGTGTGTCCAGCAGGAACGTGCTGTGGGTAGTCATGCTCCTTAAAAATCACGTTTTCATTTGTGTCTCTCCATTTCCAGAGCTCCCAACACAGTGGCTCCTCTACCTCATTAGCATCCACCAAAGTTTGCAGCTCTATGGATGAAAATGATGGACCTGCAGAAGGTAACATTTGAAGGCTGACATTTCAAAGCAGTCAATGTAGTGATAACAGCAGCTGTGTAGGAAATGAGTCATTCTTCCTGCCAGAGAAGGTGGGAGCACTGCGGGCTGGATGACTCTTCATGAGGAGGCTCATCAGTCTTCGCAAACCAGTTAGGTTCACTCTGGATCAGATTTGATCTGGACATCGCTATTCAGAGGTGTTTTTGTTGCAGGATGCTTGAGATATACTAGTTCTGCAGGTGACGCAGTGCTGACTGGATTATTTCAGTAATTTTTTGTCTCATCTGTCATGGTACTAAAGAACATCGCGCAGTCCTGGGTCTTTACTCAAAAATGATTAGTCTCACCCTGTACTAAGGCTTTGAGAAGTTGGCTAAGGGATATTGTCTTCTTGAAGGCTGCCAGTTCACACGCACATATCCGTAAGTGCGTGTGCATGTTCCTGTCCAACAGTAACTCTTCATGCTGCCTGTGAATTCAGGCATACCCCAGCCTCCTGGTATCGTAACATTCACTTTTAATACCAAACTGGAACAGAGGACAGATAAAGGTACGGTTAAAAACGCTGTCTTAAAGAGTGTAAATTCAAGTCACATTTCTGAGAGGCATTTTTTTTTTTTATGTTACAATATTTATATAGTAGTTTGTATCAGCTGCAGTTTACAGTCAGCTTTTAGAGGCATGTTAGGTATTTGTAACACGCTATTTCAAATGCATTTAAAAATAATGGTACATGAATGAGCACTAAAACACATGAAACTACAAAGTTTTCTTATGCCTAAACACTGTGTAATGCAATTTTACCTAAACATCTGGTGCCCAGGTTGCATGCGAGGTAGTATTATTGAGAACATTTGTTTAAAAACTAAATATTTAATATTGGGGGAGGGGGAGAACTAGCACTTAGCACATGAGGAGTTTTATGGATGTCTCAGTTTACAGGATGTAATAAAATAAGTGCTTGAGTGTTGGACTTCTTTGGTACATATATTTAATCATGCTGTGTCAAGGAGTTCCAACCCTTTTTGGAGGCTGGTCTGCGCTTGTGCAGTTCACAGAGGCCTTTTCATAATTAAAAAAATACAATTTTGGTTTTGTCCTGGGGGCATATTGCAATGGGAATGGTAACTATGTAACACTCGAATGGTGGTATGTTTGAGCCCCCAGAAGTCTTATTTTTCATTATTGTATCTGTGTGAAACCTGTTGAGTATATACAATGTCAGCAGCATGGTTTCACTGTACAGTAAGTCAGATACTGACTCTGAATGGTTTCCAGGCTCCTAAACCACAGAATTAAAATGCATGTTATGTGCAACATCTGTGTTTCCTTCACTAACAATAAAAATGTACTAATGATTCTTTCAGAAGTGTTGGAGGAAGGTTTCCAGGTTCCAGCATCGATAGCAGAGCGGTATAAAGTTGGAAGGACTATAGGAGATGGAAATTTTGCTATTGTGAAGGAGTGTATAGAAAGGTGAGGAGGATAATATGCTTATTACTGTAAAAATAATCATTAATGTCATGCTTTTTCTAGATTATATCTTTATTTGTCGAATATGGGATGTGGAATAAGGTAATGTCTCAATGCCAGATGCCAAAACTAGACTAATGCCCTCTCATATGAAAAAAGAGTGAGTCCAAGGGAAAATCTATGAATTTAATTGTTTGTGGGTTTTATATGTTGGTTTTTTTTCTACTGCACTCCACATGATTTTACCAGTTCTTTGTGTTAAATCTTTCTTGTTGCACTGAAATAATATATTTTCTTGCAGTATATTTTTGCAACTCTTCCTTTAAATTAGAGTGATGAAACATTTCACATGTAGGAGCATTCTGTGCAGATGCCAGGAAGTTTTATCCGTGGAGTGTAGTGGTGGTGGTCAGCACAAAGAGCGGGCTTTGGATCCATCTATTCTGCCATCTGACATGGAGGAGTAACCTCTTCCATGGTTATCTTTAATGAAATGGGCATCTATCTCCAGCTTGCCTGCTTTATGCCATTATATGAGCTCCATCCAACTTTAGGAGCCTGCACTGCAGGCATCAAAATCTAACCTCTTCAGTGCCCTTTACTGTTAAGAGGTGAGAACAGTAACCCTTAAAGACTGATTTTAGACATCCGCTCCAGGTTAGAGAAGTCACAAGTCACCTCAAATGTCGGTATTGCTGAAAGTGTCCAGGTTGACTAGCTCAAGTGTTGGTTTCTAAATCTGGTCAGGCAGGTCATGAACCAGGTTTGAAGTGGCTCTACCCAACGTTAAGAGGCTAAAAAACAGAGAAAAAAGACAAATGCTCGGAGCAGATCTGCAGGTGCCTTTTGGTGGTACTGTTAAAAATAGGAGAATATGGGGTGAAAAAGACAGAAGGTATGTGAAATGATTGTAAGATTGCTCATGTTAGAAAGTAGCAATGCAGAGAAGGTAAAAAAAAAAACTGTCAGAGCTAGAGATGTCCAAAAGAAAGAACAATAGAGATGTCAAGATCTGATAAAGAAATTCCATGAATAAAGTTTTATATCCCCTATTATCATATCCTAGAGAGGGAACTTTTACAGAAGACTGTAACCTCACCTTTGAGCTCAAAGAACTTTTGCTCTTTAGCCTCTAAGAATGTGATATTAACCCTAGAGAGTAAGTCAAGATTAGATCTCTTGGCAGATGATGATAAATTAGCTTGGCTGCTTTTAGAGTCTCTCTGGAAAAAGGCAGATCCAGCTCTGCATCTGAAAGAGTCTGGCAAGTTGGAGACCATGAAGACAGCTGTTGGGGAAAGGGGGAAGAGTGGATTTTGTATCAGCTGACGGTGTGCTTGTGGGACTTTGCCAATGCTCTTGTGAGGCCTTTAGAGCTCTCAGAGTAAGTTCATGGTGGAGCTGGTCATCTGGAAAGCGATAGCTGTTCAGATCAAACCCCAGGGTCTGAACACTAAACTGGGGAATACGGAAACCTAGAGGAAGTAAAGCACTGTGAAAACAAGAAGGCACTGTAAAACCCTATGGAGGAGGCATGACCGATGAAAACCATGGGTGGAAACATATAACTAAGAGAAGAGAAGATAAAAAGGCAAGCTAAAAGTAAAGTGAATAGTGACCAAGAGAGACAGATTACAAAATTTACAAAATAAAAAATGGTTGAGGTTTTGATACACTGTCATTCAGCTGAAAATGCCAGTTGTGCTGAGAGACAGTTCAAATGCGCTAGTGTGCATTTTATAACTCTTACTCAAGCTGAGAAAAAAGACATGAAGATAATTAAATATAGGTCCCACCACACCTAAAAATAATACTGATTACAATATCCTCGAGAGCTTAAAGGAAACCTGTTTCCTGTCCTCTTGTCTATCCTCCTGGTCCCAGAAGTATCCAATAACACGATATATCTAGTGAATATGTGCTCAAATAGCGTGGTAACTCAGGTATTCCCAGATACATACTCTTTTAGTCTCTGAGACATACCATTCCATAGATCCCATTTATATCAGAGAGTTACTGCTTTGGGAGAGCTTGAAAATTAAAGTAGAATTATTTCTGTTAGTTTCCACTTCTAAAGCAGTATACCTTTGCTATCAGAAGTGTGGAAGGAGAAATTAAAGGCTCAGAGGGTAAATTAAAGCCAGTACATGTAAAACCCCTTCAAAAACATTCTTCACAGTCTTTCTAAGCAGAAAACACCTCACTTCAAAGTCTGATATGTCCATCATTTGCAGAGCCAGAATTGATGGGGTGATACTTGGGACAGAGGACTTTTCCACTTTCTTCTGATGTACAATTCCTGCGTGCATTAGACTTCAAAGAAATAGCACTGTGAGGTGTTAAGCAAGTAGGAATGCGTCTTGTTACACATCTTCATTGATCACATGGATACTTCTCCATAGCTGTGGAGACCAGCCTGTGTGCACTGGTTAGCCACTCCGATACTTCAAATGGGTGCACAGGCATTTTCCTCTGACAACAAACAGTCCAAACAGAAACGAAAAAACATCTTCAAAAATTTTGTGTGGGGACTTCTAAATCCCATTCTGTGCATCTGTGAACGCACAGGCACACGTACACATACAAATACATTTAAAGCACACACAAAAGTAATGAAGATAGGTTTTTCTCTCCAGTGCAATGGAAATGTCCATGAACCTTGCAAAAGGTTAAACCAGCTGGGGAGCGTGGCACGGAGCCCTCCTGTGAGCTAACTAACAGGTCTAACTCCACACCCTGCATTAGATTGGTTGGTCCAGACTTATCCAGCCGTAACGTGTTTTCTACTTTGTGTGGCACCTTTTTATTGTTTGGGTTGAGTGATAGGTGAGAGGTGGTATGCCCATTTCACTGTGAGTTTCTGGCATGGCTGTGAATATTTTTTGGCAGGTGGGTAAGTTGCAGCGCTGCTGACAACCTGCGGTTCTGCAGCTTTTTAGGGGAAAGGATTTGCATTATCTTAGCTTTAATTTTCTTTTTACCAAAACAAAGAGCAGTCAGAGTTGTCATCTGCTCGTTACATATATGCTCCATCGTATGCGTAATTTGTCCTGCGGTGTTTTTATATGTGTTCATTTTTAACTTTCAGATACTTCCAAATTCTGACATTTCCTCACTAGCTCAGATTTCCCAGTGTTTAGGAGTACATGGAGTCTCCCATGGCCAACAAAAACCATCAATTTCCTTTCTCATGACAGAAAGGAAGCATTCCTAGGGCAACTAAGGAGCTTGAAAGAGACTCCTATTGAAAGAGGGCATATTTTGTCTGAGTTTGAACCCCAGATATCTTAATTTCTAATATTTCTTCTTCTACATCCTCTTTCCATTACTCAAAAATAGTGTCTGCATCTCTGCATGTCCCTTCACTGAGCTGGGTCACCAGCCACCAAACAGCAGCACATGTGGAGTGCAGCCCCTTTCTGGGGGCTGTAGCATTAAACCCGTTTGTGGGGGAGAAGAGATATGAGAAGTTTTTAATTTTTCTTTGCTTAAGCCTTGAACAGTCATTCTGTTTGTGTTTTTTTTTCCCAAGTCATAAAAGTCATCATATAGTGTGATTTCTTTGCACAGTCTTTTAATCAATGTCTTAATACAGACCTAGGAATTCAAGCAGAATTAATATTTTTAGTTGTTTTTTCTTTTTACTGAAGTCCACATTTTCCCTTAAATTAATACCTAGTGGTACATCATTGCCAGAGGAGGTCTCCATGCTTAAATATGGCAATGAAAATGCCCAGTCGTTTTCCTACTGCAGTGCTTTCAATTTATGACTCACTTTGCATTTCCTATTTGACAGACTGTGTACACTTTTAGGTATGTTCATTTCTCTGTTTAACTTATTACATATCTATTTAATGTATCAATTTAACTATGTTTTTCTAAATGAAGAATGAAAAAAAAATCACCCCGTGTGCTTGAGAGGTTATTTATTTATTTATTTTTTTAACCAAGCATATGCCTAAGGGCAATGGATTAGACTTTTGTAGACTCTTTAGATTTTTATTACAAAATGTAGTAAGAACTTTTTCTTGTTTTATCCCTTCTTCATTTAACCGTATAGTGAAACTAGAGCTTGTGAGCAGAGCTCACAAGGATGATTCCTGGTATCATCCTTACAGCCAACTTCTGGTTTTGTAACTTCGCTAAGAAATGGAAGTTGATATTGTGAGATGGTCTACAAGCTTAGTTTTCTATGTTAGCATTCTATCTAATGAATATCAATGTTTGTGGTAGTGATAAATATTACATGGCTTCCAAAAAAAACCCAAAAACCCCACCTAAAAGGAAGTTGTTTTTTTTTAATCTTAGCAGTTGTGAATGCTAAGATAAAACAAATTACTCTTCCTTTTAAATAAATAAAAAAAATAATGTATTTTCCATGGCTTGTATGTTTTTGTTTAATAGAAAACAAAACTTTTTGGTTTTGAGAAGATTTGGATCTGTAAATACTATATAATATTTTTACGTAAAACTGCAGAACAGGAAATAACAAATATCACTACAAAATGAAAAAACACAAGTGATTTTGTTTCCAAAAAATTGAAATGCCATAATTTAAAAAAAAAAAAAAAAAGAAAGCTTAATGCTTTTTTTCCAAGGTGCAGGTATTCAATAAATTTGGCTCAAGTCCACAATTCAAGGCAAATCCAAGCTTCATTTCTTGGCAAAACAAATACTTGAACAGAATTCTTGCCCAGACCTAATGTGCTTAAATGACAAATATAAACTCCACTGAGAAAAATATGTAATGTGAGTGACCATACAATTTTTTCTTTTCTTTTTCCTCAGATCAACTGGTAGAGAATATGCTCTGAAAATAATCAAAAAAAGTAAATGCAGAGGAAAAGTAAGTACAAAAAATTCAAATGAGACCGAAAGATTTTTTTTTCAAGAAATATTTCGTAAGAAATCAGTTTGGGAAGCTGTTGGTATTTGTCTTCTTCCTGGCAAGTGTTAGACTCTTTTTGGCTGAAGCCTTTGCCTGGCCTCTGGGAGACCCTTGCAGTATCAGAATAAAGGGCTGCAATGTGCTTTTCTAGATGCATGTGTTGATTCTCTGGTTGGCTGGTTGCGTGTGGGTACACTCACTCCCCTTCCTCTTTACCCCTGTAATTATGTCCTCTAGCTTTCATAATTCCAGATGTTATAGAAAACAGAAAAATAATAGTAATAATTATATCAACACCAGTCACTATGTCTAAAGAATATGCAAGGTTAATGAAATTGATGTCAGTTTTATACTAAGTGAATTTCTGTTGACTTTTGAAATCTATAGCAAAAGATTCTCTGAGAAGATGATATCATATTTTTAAATTCAAAGATTCTGCACTGGAGAAAAGTTTTAGAAGCTTCCATATGTAACTGAACTGTCCCAATTCTCTCTGTTTTTTCCACTGTGAAAGTTTTTTCCCACCAACCCATAGTCATTAAAGATTTCTTTCGTGTGGCAGGAACATATGATCCAGAACGAGGTATCTATTTTAAGACGAGTCAAGCATCCCAATATTGTACTTCTGATCGAAGAGATGGACATGCCAACTGAGTTGTACCTTGTCATGGAGCTCGTAAAGGTGAGTATTTTGGAGATGATAAGCTGCTTATTAAGAATTGTTTCAACCATATTGAGAAAATTCATTTGTACTAAAGCTTACTAAAATCATAGAATCACAGAATAATTTAGAATGGAAGAGGTCTCTGAAGGTAGTCTTGTCCAGCACCCTACTGAAAGATGTGTAACACAGTCAGGTACTTTTTTATAGCTTTCAAATATTTCCAATATTTGTCTAGCTTTCTGTTAGTCACACTCAGAAGTGCTCTGTGGAAAGTTTTAGTTGCTCCTTCAAAAGAAGTTTTATCTTAAAAAAATGCATCTGCCTTGAGGTGAATTGAAAATACACCCAGTCCAAATAGCTGTAAGTACCAGCCTTCAAAATTCAATATTCTTTGATAAAGTTTAATTAAATTTTATTAATTTGTGTTAAATTTAAATAATATTACCTGTCTTTTTTCTCTACTGATTTATATTAACATATTGTCAGGCTTGCCTCCTTGATAATAATCTAAATTTAAGCTGGAAAAGGGGGGGGAAGTGAAAGAGAAAAACCTGCTATTTAAAGCATGATTCTATTCTGAAACGTAAGTTTGTGAATGCAGTATTTTATATTTGAGACCTTATTGATTTCTTCATAGCAACTTCCAGATCTCATGCATTTATTTCACTCACTGGTAGAATTACATATTCAAACTGGATTATGAAACTCAGACCAGGTCATCTCTTGCCCCCATACTGTCAACAGTGCAGTGCAGGAAGTACAAATTTAGCTCTCGGTTCTGGTACTAATACACAAGTATGTCACTGTGCATAAAAGGTGGTAAAAATACATTTGAGTAAATTGTACAAATTAGGACAGAAAACCACTGAGGGCATTTTATCCTCCATGCTTTCTTTAACAGACTACACCTGTTTTTCACATTGCCTAATGGAATTAGTGGTATAAGTGGCAGTGTGCGCTTGCAGCCCAGAAAGCCAACTGTGTCCTAGGCTCTATCAAAGGAAGTGTGAGCAGCAGGTCGAGGGAGGTGATTTTGCCCCTCTACTCGACTCTGGTGAGACCCCACCTGGAGTACTGCGTCCAGCTGTGGGGGCCTCATGACAAGAAGGACATGGAGCTGTTGGAGTGAGTCCAGAGGAGGGCCACAAAGGTGATCAGAGGGCTGGAGCACCTCTCCTGTGAGGACAGGCTGAGGGAGTTGGGGTTGTTCAGCCTGGAGAAGAGGAGACTCCAGGGAGACCTTCTAGCAGCCTTCCAGTACCTGAAGGGGGCCTACAGGAAGGATGGAAAGCAACTGTTCATCAAGGACTGTAGTGACAAGACAAGGGGTAATGGGTTTAAACTGAAGGAGGGTATATTTAGATTAGATGTGAGAAAGAAATTCTTTGCAATGAGGGTGGTGAGGCACTGGAACAGGTTCCCCAGAGAGGTTGTGGATGCCCCATCCCTGGAAGTGTTTAAGACCAGGTTGGATGGGGCTTTGGGCAAGCTGGTCTAGTGGAGGGTGTCCCTGCCCATGGCAGGGGGGCTGGAACTAGATGACCTTTAAAGGTGCCTTCCAACCCAAACCATTCTGTGATTCTGTGATTCTATGATTCTGTGATTCTATGATTCTAATTAGCAATTCTCCTTTCTTCCTTGGCTATTCTGTGGGAAGGAGATCTTTCCAGCAGCCTCCTCCATTTCTGTATCTTGATCAGTATGTTCTCCTGGAGCAGCCTATTGTGCCTACACCTGGGAAAACCACAGTTTTAAGTGTTTAAGGACAAAGATTACAATAAAGCTGTGCAGCAGGAGGATTTGTGGGCAGGCCTGTTGTATGTGCATACTCAACACTTGCGAGCAAATCAGGTATTTTGAACCCTGGCAGCCAGATCACTTCCACTTATCTTAAATTAAAAGTGTGGTCACCTTTGGTAAACATCCTCTGTATCTGTGGTTAGAAACACCAGAGGTTGTGAGAGAAAGCAATTTTGGCAAGCAGGATTGTTACCAGCTTTGCACTGGTTGTAGGTGGAGCTTAGGGGATGCTCTTAATGTAGGCACCTCATTGAAATGTTAGATAGGATGATCCCAGGTCCAAGTGTTTCTTAAAGAATTTCTTGGTCTCTGGGCTGTAACAGGAGAGCAAGGAGAATGAAAAAGTTTTTTTTTCATTTCGTTATCCCCCATGCTCCGTGGCAGCAGCTGTGACACAAGCCGTATTCCCAGTGCAAAGCTGGGAGGCTGTCAAGTGTGGCCTGTGGGTAGATGGCCACAGATTTTCCCCGTCCTTCTGGCAGGCTGAGACAGCCTTGTTATCCCTGAAAAGCTCAGGCCATGCCCCACAGTTTAGGAGATGGTAACATTGTCCCTGTAGGTATGAGCCTGCCAGATGCCCTCCTTGGCTTGAGTGGGGCTATGAAGCTTATGGTCCCGCTAACCTTACTGTCCACCACCTCCAGGCTCCGAGGAAACACACTGGGACGTGCTGGTGGCAAGGAGCTGACAGGATACCCAGCATCCCCATTTTGTCTCTGATGGAGAGGTTAAATCCTAAGAAAAAAGCCAAATAGTGGCCAGGCCATGAATTCCTCTGTGTAACCAGTCCCAGAAGAATTTCCGCACCTTCTTCATAGTCACAGCCCTCTCTCGCACTCGGGAGTACAAAGTGAAATAGCACAGCTTCAGATCAGATGCCATTAGCCATCTGACACTATTTTAATCATAATTGCTGCTCTTTCCTACAATAAATGAGCTCACTTGGAGATCCATGCTACTGTAGGTTTTTCCCAGTGTCCATGAGAGCTTGTTCAAAGGTACCTCAATAATGTGCTGTGATCTCATGGAGCCACGGCTTCAGCCTGCATTGACAAATCCTTCATCTTGGCCCCATGAGGTGTGCTAAGAAGTAAAAGCTGTGCCTTGTCTAACATGCCAGGCCATAAGCACATAGCTGGTTTTACGGGTGCAACCTGCTGTGCTATTCATGCTTGAAAAACGTTCAGACTGTAGTCTCCAGTGGATTTTTAATCAAAGTCCTACTCAGCTAAATAAGAGAGGAGGGGACTGACAACTCTTACAAAATAACTAGCCTAAAAAATGCATATAAAGAAAACCATCCATTATATTCACTTTCTGGAAAAATATGGGGTTTTGCAATCTTTCTCCTTTACTCTTCAGGATTGCTGCACATACTAAGCTATTTATGCTTTTATTTATGCTATAGAAGGGCTTTACAGAAATGTCTGTAGTTCAGATATCTTAGAGAGCACTGTTTTAATGTTCTTTACTTTTATGTGAAATAATAGAAGAAATTTAGAAGAAATGTGCTGATCCTGGGAAGTCAACTTTGTTTCTTTGAAACAAATATCTATTCCTTAATACTTATTTGGGAAAAAAAGCACCTTGTTATACTCTACGGGCACCAGGGAAGGTATTTCTGGAAAGACATTAATTGTTAATTCACCAGTTGCTGACTGTTACCATTTCATAGCATGCACTGTTAGAATTGATTAACCATCTGTTATTGACTGACTTTTGAAGACTTGACTTTAAATCAAACTCATAGACGGGAAAGAAATTCAAGGAGAAAAGGCTTGATACTGCAGAGCACGGTTTCAGTTAATACCACCCTGCATTAATTGGCAGTAACATGTTTGACATAAGTGGCTGCTGCACATACTGCCCTCACCTCATGGCAGATAGATCATTCATTGCTTTGTAAAGTGTAAGAAAAAGCACTTCATAAATACAAATATAAACACATTGCAAGTGGTGCTTGTAAAAGGAAGCAAGGACCTGGTTTCTGGCACGTTGCCTTTTTACACAGCGAAACAAAATTGTTATTCAAACCTAACAGGGGTTTGGCCAATTTAACAAGCAAGATTTATGGCAGAGTTTCCTTTACTGCTCCAGGATATGATTTCACTTTTGCAGAAGAAAAGAGAGATTATATCATTTACATAACAAGGTAATAAATAAATAATTGGTTACTGTACTTCCAAGTATACTTCCTCATGTGCACAGATGATAAAAACTGCATTCAGATGTTGCTGGTCCCATTTCACTCCAGAACGGGGGATTTAAGACTGAAATGTCATACTGAACTCACCCCTTGTGCCTGAATAAATGATAGTGACCTGCTGTGTGAATCGGCTAAGCAGAACCTTGCAGGTTAAAGTGCTCTTTGGGGAAAGGGAAATCTGAAAACAATTCTGCCTGATATAGCTGTCAGCTCTGTTAACTCTTTCCAGGATAGTGCCTCTCTTTTAGCTGCAGAGAATCCCACACAGTAAATATGTGCTGTCTTTTCTTACTAGGCTACCTGGTAAGAAACTTTACCGAGTAAAGTAGGCTGCTTAACTGGAGAAAATGATGCTGCTTCAGGTCGGCTTGACCGTCTGTTAATGTGCTCTGCAGCCTCTATATTCTTCGGAGTTTGGGTTTCTCTTGCACATGAACATTTGTTCTTTTTCTTCTGACCTTAGGCCAAAATTTTCCCTTCTCTTTTTAAGTTTCAGCTTCTTGCCTTCTTGCCTCTCACATCTCAGTTCAGGCTATTTTCTTTGTTTGGAGGCAGATCTTTTGCTGATGTTATTGACACTTCTTCTGAGCATCTGGAACGTATTAGATAAGACCAAAGATCTGTCTAATCCACTACCTCATGTTAAAAAGCAGCTGGTACAGGGGCTTCACAGGAAGGAACTTAGGGAAGATAGATTATTTATCCCACATATTTTGCCACATGCTGATACCTAATACGTAGGGATCAGTTAATGCCATGAAGTACATGGTATTGTACTTTTGCCAAATATTTGGCCTTTCCCTCTAATCCTCTATCTGGTTTAGTTTGGCCTTTTCTTCCTCCTTTTCCTTGACACTATGTATCTTGATGTATCTTGATCAGTCACCAGACAGAGCAAGAGGTTTTGATGTGATCCAGATTTGACAATGGTTGGCTGCAAGCAGTTTCCAAAGCTGAGGTTTTGCATCTACAGTGGGAATAAACCTGCCCTGGCAGACTTCAGCTGCACCAGAACAATGCAATATTTTTAATAGCTTGGGGTTTTTTAACAAGTAATGTCTGTTTTGTCAGATTAGAGTCTTTGGTGGTTGTTTTTTTCCTACCTCTTTCTCTGTAGCTATGATTTCTGGAATTTTTTACATTTATTTTTTTATTTTATTCTTCCCACTCCTCTTTTTTCTTAGTGAAAACAGTGTTTACCCTGGAGCTGAGCCTTAAAAAAAACCACCAAATAACTTGAGGCTGTTGATAAAATCTTGAGAGTTGGCAAAGCTGGGATGCCTTTGTTGCCATCAGAAAATACCTACTTTTTCTTTAAAATACAGTCTCCTGTGATACTTTTTTCCCTCGATGTTTTGACTGCAGCAGGGATTTTTTTTATATTGTTTTTGCAGAATTATCATTTCCCTCCTCTCCCCCCCCGCCCCGTTTGTCTGTGTTTCCTTTATGGTGCTGCTTTGATTTTGGCCGAAGGCCCAATACCTCTGAGTAGTATCTCTCAAAAGATGTTTGTTTTTTCCTCCACTTGATCAAACTTACTCCTTAATCTCTTCTGTAAACTTTTTTTTTGGTCTTTCTAAAAGTACTTGCATGTTCTTCTTCCCAATTGTCAGTGCAGCTCTGGAAATACAGTCCAAAAGTCATGGCTGCTGAGATCCTGCAACTTTGAGAACTTCTACTTAATTTTACTTCTTCTTTCTTTCCCTCTTCTTGTTCTTCTTTCACTGGCAGTAGCTTTTAGCTGAATTAGCATGATAAGCTGGAAATGGGACAAGCTGCCATCTGTGTTTGTAACTGTGGTGAAATACTAATATTAATTCTTAAGTGTCTTCCAGTATGATTGTCTGACATATATGCTGGGAAGTTCTTTGATACTAGCTGCAAGATGAGCATCAGACTACCAAAAACTTCACATATTGTGTAGAGAAAGGGGTTTCTAAAATCCATGTTTTCAAAGTTTTGAGATGGAAACAGACTTTTAAAATATTCTAGCAGTGATGACAGATAGGTGGTTTGAGTTTTGCTCAGAATGTCTTTGTTTTTCTGGAGTTCAGTTGGACTTTAGGCAAAAATTTGATGTCAGCCTGTTTGTGATTATAATAGAATGGCAAGGGTTGGTACGTGGCATCGTGACAGGCAAGTGTGTAGGCATCCCAGAAATTTGCAATGGGCTCTGTACACACAGGTTGGCAAGTGCTGGCCAAGTTACAAAAGCAGCAGCAGGTGGGAATGGTTTGCAGTGGAGGCTCCAGCCTCTTGGCTGACCAGCTAAGCCATGACAAATGGTTCTGAATTACTGATGTGTTCAGCTGTCATTATGGAGGATGTCATCACAGTACCCATAGTTTATAGCTGCATGGAAACTGTGCTGCTCCTCCCTTTTCTTCTTCCTCTATAAATGATGCTCCTTGATCTTTCCTAAATTCTTCAGTCATCTCACAAGCAGTGTTGCTCATATGCTATGGTCATTTTATTCCAGGGAGGAGATCTTTTTGATGCTATTACTTCCACCAACAAATACACAGAGCGGGATGCCAGTGGGATGCTTTACAATCTGGCCAGTGCCATCAAATATCTTCACAGCCTGAACATTGTCCACAGGGATATCAAGCCGGAGAATCTACTGGTAAGTGAAAATTCAACTTTCAATATTGTTGATAACTTGGGAGTGTGTGAGGGAAGCTCTGTACTTCTCCCTCCACCCCCTCACTCAAGTTTACTTCAGTCTTTTAAGTCATTGATCTTTTAATTTTAACTTTAGCATTGTAAAGCTCTCCTAACAACATCTATCACAAAAAGTACAGCAACATCAGCTGGTATGTCTAGACTGTTCCCCAGGACACAGCGACAAAGTTGTTCCAGTGATCACTAGAAATGACCTTTCAGTGCGCTGCAGTATAATTTCAAGATTCTCAAAAATACAAGGGTGTTCTGTCCTCAGTAGACCATCCTGTACTTCTGCAGCTGCCTCAGTAATTAGCAGCGGTTCGGTTTTACAAATATGGTGGGTATAAATGTTGTGCCCTAATCACGTAGTATGTGAGGGCAGAACCAGGAAGAGCTTTCAGAGTCCTTACTTTCCCTGCTGCATCTCCCAAATAATCCCGTAGCACTTTTTACTAACATGCTTTACTAAATAGCCTGAATCTTCCTTTTCCTGACTGAATCTGTATGAGCCCTATCCACTGAAGACAATAATTAGTCCTTCTGAGGATTTTGCACTCTGGAATGCAGCAATTGTGTTCTCCGACTGACTTAGTTTTATTTCTTCTGAGAAATTAATTTCTCCTGATTATTTCACTGTTCCCTGAGTTTTCCTCATTGCTGACATATTCCATTATCAAGATGTCCCAATTCTCCATATATTCTGCAACCACAGAACGATGCTTAAGATACGTAGAATATCAGTTGTCTCAGCTGTGTGCTTTCTGCCATGGCTTAGTGCATTTGGTCCTGCTGGACATTGAAGAGCTTTTATGGGAAAGTTGCCTTGAGTAGATCTTACTAAACTTCCAGGGAGTGGGATTTTTACAGCTGATGTTCCTCTAGTGGCAGGTGACTTTATAGTTCTGGGTGAGGAAGTAGCCTGCCCTCATTTTCCAGAAACTGCTGAAAACACATTGGGTAGAAGTTTCGCTAGACAGTAATGACTGATACTCCTTTTGCAGCCCTTGTGCTGGTGTTCGTAGGTGACTGCATGCCGAAGTTATAGTAATCACATGCCAGGATTCATTAATGCTGTGACTTGGAGCGTGCAGGAGGGTCTTGGTCTGGAGAAAGGCTTGCCCTGCTGTTGGTTTGGCATGTCTCTAAATGCCTGAAGTCTGACAACAGTAGAGTTGAAACTTTGAGGGGAAGCAAGGAAGGTAGGCAGGAGGTGGGGACAACAGGGAGAGGATTAAATTTGCCTGCCCAGCTGTGTCTGGTAATTACCCACTACCAGGTGTGACCACATTATTGGCTTTGTAGGTGAAATGTTTCTGAGTGATTTTTCCAGTGTTGTGCATATGTGAAGGTCCTACATTGGTATTGATACTGAGCAGTGAAGATGCAGCACTTTACCTCTTGCAGCATCCTAACTCTCAAAAACTAGCATTTGATTCACAAATTATAATAATTCTCTAAGGTTTATAAGCTCCCTGAAAGAAATAAACACTGGTTTAGAAAAGTGATTTTGAACCAGCCTTACCTGAGTTCTGACCCTGTCTCTGACATTGGCTGTCTGTGGCCTTCATGTCTCTTGACCTTTCTACTTTTATTTTCTTATCTGTCAAATGGGATGGGTAGTTCCTTATATCACAAGATTACAGTTCGGGTTATTTTCCTGGCATTTATGAAACACTGGCAAAATGCCATATGGGCCTTAGCCTTTCTGTTGCTAAAGACCTTCTACTTGCTTCTGTAGCCAGCCTTTTGCTTGCGGCTCTCTAACCCTTCACCTAAGTGGTCATGGCAGTATTTTTCCCTTGTTGTTCTTGTGCCGTTGCTTTCACGCCATTAGTGCCATGGCCTTTCACCAGCAAACCCCGGTAGCGTTGTTACAGCAGGTTCTCCTGGCCACCGGTGTCAGAATCAGCCCTTCACCCCCTTTGCTTTTCCTACCCATGGGTTTTTATTTTTAGTTTTAGGGGAGCCTATGCTGCTCTGGAGGGGGTGCCCAAAGGAGGATGCTCATCTGGAGCCTCCTCATTGCATCTGTTCCCAGCTGGCCACTGGAAAGAGCTTTCCCTTCCCTCTTTCTCAACTTTGTTTCTTCCTTTTCCCCAAAAGTAACTTTCACCCTTATAGCTGATGTCTGCCATTAGCTATAGACTCTGCTGATCAACCTTTGTGTATGTGAACCAGTCTCAACCTCCTGTGTGCAACACCAGTCATTTCTATAAGTGTGTAAATATTCCTTATTATCCTCAAGGTATGCAAAGCGCACCTAACAGTCAACTGTCCGAGAGTTTAGGGTATGCTGAATACCCTAGCACTTTTTTAGCATTTTTTTTTGTTCTCTAGAGAGTGTCTTCCATGTTTTAATTGGAACAGTTTTCATAATTGCTGCTATTTAGCACGTTTATTTTGTCAAGCCATGGATGTCTTTATAGCCATATAATAAACCCTAGAGAACAACTTCTCTGACTGTTGCCATCTGCACTGATCACAAGAGCAGCTTAGAAAATACTGACAGTCTTTATAGTAATAGGATACATATGGTGGCACACAATTATGTGTGGCTGCATTCAATTAGTGTTGTACAATTACACAGTTTTATTGCTTAGTTAAAACAGTGAAAGCAGTACATAGTGGGTAATTTGCACTAATCCCCATTTCTTTAATTGCCCTTCAGTATTTAAATGCAGTGGAACATATATAGCATTTGTTCTGAATAACATGAGCATTAAATTATCTTTCACATTCCTTGACTGGCAAGTAACATACCACAGCTTCACATTGGGCTCCTTTTTATATAGAGTTATAACAGGGTGAGGAAAAGTTACTTTCTTCAGTTTTACAAGTCAACTGAAGTAGTTTTCCAAGGAAAGTAATTCCTAGAAACAGATGGGGCAAAATACTAGAAAATGCACAGTACCAAACTTACTGCATTGGTAAATATTACCAAACAACCATTTTCTGTAATTAATTTCTCAGATATGTGAGCCATACAAGGTACGGTCTGTTGAAGAAGGGAACTTGTGAACGTTCACTAGGTTAACACAATTCAGAGAGGGCTTTGTAAAAGATAGCCGCATGAAGTAGAATATGAGATGCTAATTAGTCTGGATTCAGCTCTTGTTGTCTAAGTGCACACTTTACATTTTTCAGCAAGTGAATATTTAAAGCTCTAGTCTCTAGCCTTTAATTAAGACTGTTGTTGAAATTAGATTTATTACTGCCATTTCAGAGAGCACTTTCTTTAGTTTCAGGAACCAGATGTATTTAACAGTCTGTGTTTTTAATAAAACCATAATTGCTTTTTTTCCAGTCCTTTTCTATAAGCAAGCTTAGTAGCAGAGAAATGCGAATCCATATCAAATTGCTGGTCCTCTTAAAGATCCAGTTGTATTAGTGAAAATAACATGAGGAAAGAAGAATTTTGTGCATTCCGAATGTCTGCTTGTGACTGTATCACCTGGTAGCAGGGATTCAGTACAGAGAGGGGTTTTCTCTCTAGACATGACGAACATTAACAAAGGAGAAACTTGAGGGAGCTGTACAACATTGCTAATTATTATGAGCTATAGTAGATCTGTAGCAAACAGTGGCGAGAGACTTCAAGATTTCATTTTTGCACCAAGTGAACTGTTCGAGGGTCCATTGTAGAATTTACTGCATTTTTGTAAGAAAAATTCTAGAATTTCCCTCTGCACACAACTGTAGATAAAAGTGATTTGTGATGTAAGAGTAGCTGGTCAAGATGGGTATTAAGTATTTTGGTTTTGATTGTGAAGTATGATATCTTCTATTTTTGCTAGGTGTAACTGCTAATTGTTGTCAGGATACCACTTTTGGTGAGCCAGGCTGCATGGAGCTTTGATTTGGGTTGCAAAATGATAATGTGATGTATATATACTTTAAGAAGACTTCCTGTAGACTTTTTTCATTTTTTTAAGGTGCTGTTGTGGTAAACAGCATTATATTCCACCATAAGCAATTTCAAAACGGGAAGCAAGAACCCAAACCAGCAGCTGGATTAAAGAAAGACTCACAGTCTAGTGTTTAATTTAGATACATTTTAGTCTTTTTATTTCAAGCATTTTTTGTATGTTTTCAGTCTTTGCAAGTTTGGGGTTTTTCTTTTGCATTGAGCCATCTTTTAAAATTGTTTATTTTTAGTAATGTTTCTAGCTTTTTCTTGTGACTATATCTGACTCTCCCTTTGCACCTATAAAAACCTGTGAAAGATCGTGGTGCTGCTGTGAAGACCATGTTTTAAGACAGGATTTTAATGTATACTTGTTAACAGCCCTACCTATGTCCGTGGATGATGATGGTAACATACCAAGACACTGACCGGTGTTTAGCAGTCAGCCAAGGAGAGGACAGTGTTTCTAAGTGAAACAGTCCAGCCAGGTTTTCATCTTGTGACTTTGATACACAGAGAAGAATCTATTGCTGCTATCAGTGCAGTCACTGTTGAATTATCTAAGAAGTTCAAATCCCTGTGCAAACCTTTAAGCTCTGGACAAGTAAAATAATAATTTAAAAAAATAATCAAAAACCCTACACTGTGAATTGGCTGTCAGTGGGAAGTTAACCTAGGAACGTCTCTGCTGGAAGGTCAGACCTTTGCTTCTGGGTTTTAGCTTCTAGCAAGAAGAAATAATGTCCTTTGCTGGCTAGGTAGTGAGGTAAGTCTTTCCTACACACCCTGAGTGCATTCAAGGGAAGTTGTCCTAATTGTTTGTGAATTTTCAAAGCGTGCAGAGAAGTTTGTTGTAGGTAAAATGGAGAAAAAATTACTGTAAATTAAAAGGAACATTTCAGACAGTTAGTAAATGATCTAGTAGTTACCTTGATGGTACTATGTTAAAACTTTGAATTTTCTTCCTGATTTAGGTTTATGAACACCAAGATGGAAGCAAGTCCCTGAAGCTAGGAGACTTTGGCCTAGCAACAATTGTGGATGGACCTTTATATACTGTTTGTGGGACCCCAACATATGTAGCTCCAGAAATCATTGCTGAAACTGGGTAAATAACTTCTAGAGATGATTCATTGACCTGTACACAGTGGAGCATGTTTTCACCAGTGTGACAGATAGGAGTTCTTGCAATTAAGATTTTTATGCTACCTTTGCTTGGGTATGATGCAGAATCATGGTTTATAGAATAATTTAGTTGAAAGGAACCTCTGGAGGGTTTCTTGTCCAAACCAGCTCAGAGCAGGGCTAACTTTGTAGTTATAGTAGGTTCTTCTGCCAGTTGGCATCAAACTTCTCAGCTTAACACTGAGTTCTTAACTAGCCATTTGCAGATAAAATAAAAGTAATTCTTAAGCTGTCCCCAGAGACTGCTAACTACTGTTCACTTAATTTTATTTCATTGTCACACACAGTCCTCTTCTGATTTGTTCCACAGAGTTAATGCCTGCTAGCTTGAGCAGCCTGCGTCACCTTTGCAGGCTTTATGTTGGTAGGCATCACTCACTCAAAAATACAGCACATCTTCTGTGTGCTCCTACGTTGTGTTCTGATGTGGTTTTAAGATGTAAATGTAAAAAACATTTTGAAAGCGGAATTAGGATAGGTAGGACATAGAGAAAGTTCAGATGAGAATATTTAAGAAATTATTAATTTTGAAAATGTTTCCTCTGTTCTTGTACTGTAGTTCATAGGGGTCGGCTGTCTCTAACCATGTCTCTCCCACTTCTAGATATGGCTTGAAGGTGGACATCTGGGCAGCGGGTGTGATTACTTACATCCTGCTCTGTGGTTTCCCCCCATTCCGTGGGTATGGCCTGATCTATTCAACCATCTTTGTTCTGTGAATTGGTCCCTGTGCTGCTTTTGCATTAAGCACAGATTCCCACTGGAAAAAGTTCTCTGGTCTTGTTTTTTTCCCATGTTTTTTCTTTAAATTGGCACAAACCCCATAAATGTCTGTGATTTTACTGTAAAATCTCTGTCTCATGTTTGTTTATTTTAGTTTAAACTTAATTGCATTACAAATCAAGAGCCTCCATTACAGGTTCTGGGTGCCTTTGCCTGATGTTTAAAATACACAGTGAAATAAGCATCTTCTTTCATGGACCAAATACAACATATTTTGTGGTCGGTAAAAGGTAATTAAATGTAAGCCACTTAATAAGGACATGTCAGATCTTTTCTCCCCCTCAGAGCAATTGCAAAGTTGTTGACAGTCCTAAAGACAAGCAGGTTACCTCAGAAAGAATGCACTTTGTTTTATGATCTCACCATTCACACCCATGGTTGCATACTTGGGGGGAATCAACAGCTTCCAAAAGCATACTAAGGGATTGCCAATTAAAAGCAATTTCAAGAAGCCTATTGAAACCAGCTCTGAAAGTAATTTCTTTGTGGGTTTTGTTGTTTTTGTTTGTTTTTTTTCTTTACAGAAGTGGGGATGACCAAGAAGTGCTTTTTGATCAGATTTTGATGGGACAGGTGGATTTTCCATCTCCATATTGGGACAATGTTTCTGACTCTGCAAAGGTAGGTTTAAATAGTTGATGATACTTTCTTCTCCAATATTTTCCCAGTACCAATATCTAATGAATGTTGTTCCTTCATAGTGCTGTATTTGACATGTCTCATACATCTCCTGCTACACCTATAAATTCCTCTGGGTCACCAAGTACGTTGTTGTTCGATCACTGTCTGACTGTTAAGACTCCAGGTGGTTCTGAAATGGACCCTGTCTCTATGTGATATCTCACACAACAGAGACACCAGCAGCCCTTACTGATCAAGAAAAATTTTAAGTAATTTTGCTTGACCTACACTTCTTATCTTGAAAGCTCCCTGGGACTGTGCTTTGTATATACTTATGATGGGGACCGTGTACCAACATGGAGCCTTTGGATATTATATAATAATATTATAGGGAGGCTGTTTTCCCCTTATTGATCCCATTAGATGATATGTCTGTTGTTTCTTTCTTTCAAAGAACCAGGTCTTGCATTGCCGGTGACTCATTGTTGTCAGTGTGGTACGAAATACGGATTTCTTCTGTCCACCAGTCCATGGGCTGTAGCCTCTGGGCACATGACAGAAAGGAGGGAGAGCTTGAGGTGTGCTGAGGCAGATACAACCCTTTTCAGATACAGATCCTGACAGAGTTCATATATGTGCAGAGCAGATCAAGTTTTTTTAACTCTCATTAGTGCACTGGAGCAACAGTTTAACTCACAGATTTTCCAGGGATCTGGAATTTACGCTAGTCATGTGTGTGTGTGTAGCTAGATAGATGGATATATGTACAGAGAGAGAGAGAGAGAGATAATATATATGTAAAAAAACAAAAACAAAAAAACCCAAACCATAAACCTGTTCAGCTGGTCCTCATGTAGTTAAGTGCTTAATTTCTGCCAGTTTACTTCTGTAGCCTGTAAGTCAAATCTGGGCAAAATTGTCTTCCTATTTCTTTCAGTGTGACAGTGTTTAATTAATCACAAAAAAAAATTTACGAAATTTGGAGGTGGATGCAAGTAATGAAAGTAGCATTCTGCGTTCTGAATCTCCATTCTTCAGAGCGATACATCCTGCTTTGACAGATATGTGGAGGGTCATCCGTACTAGCGTTTTAGCCTGCTAGCTAATGAGGTTAACAAATGAGATACAGTCATAGACTTGGAAGAAGTCCTCTAAACCACATCACTGTGTTGTACAAGGCTTTTTTTCGTAGCATCATTAATAAGAACTCTGCGCATGTCCTTTGCTGATGGTATTGTCCTGTGATACTCCTTCTTCCAAATAGTTCAGTCTAAAATTTCAGTTTCAAAACATTAACCTATTCATTTAACTTCTCCTTGCCACTAAGAATCATTCACTTTTCTCTTTTGTGATACCCCTTTATTTGCTGTCATACTGCCTTCCTGTTTTCTGTGCACTCTGCTCGTTGGTGAAATTAGATATATGCTTATTTACATGCTAGTTGAAAACTAGGTGATTGCAGATGAAATCAGAGGATGAAAAATAATGGGTATAAGTGGAGTTTTTTAATATCTTCTCTGTCATTTATAGAAGACCTTAAAGTAAAATTCTAGATTTGCTGGCTTTTTTCCTACAGAGGAATTGGCTTTTTCTTAATGGAAAGCTAACCTAATTTCATGTGACCATCTGTTTCGTGCATTATGTATTAAGTGCTTTTCTCTTAAACAGTGGCTGCAGAACTGTAACTCAGACTGTCTTCTAACTTTTCAAGGTACTGTTAGATATTGATTTAAAAGTTCAGCTTGAAGTTCAGCAGTTCATAGCTGTTCTTTTTTTTTTTTTTAATAATCTTAATATATTTCTGCAGCCTGTAGTTCATTCTGTCTTTGAGCACTCGTACATAATCAGTTGAAGAACACTTTAGTGAATTAAATGTGGATTTGTTCTTTGAAAATGTTCTTTAAATTTGACCCAGTATTCCATTTCTCAGGAACTTATCACAATGATGCTTCAAGTAGATGTCGATCTGCGATTCTCAGCCTTGCAAGTTCTTGAGCATCCATGGGTTAATGTGAGTATTTTCAGGCTTGTAGATACCGCTTGTAATTTGGCACCTTTGAGCTCTTTTCTGTCAAGTCCTTTCTATGCCCTTTTGGAGCCAGCACATTCTAGAAATGTCACAGATTTAACTGGAAATAAGCTGGGTTACAGGCTGGTTTAGTATATCACGCATACCTTGGGGTATTCCCTATTTTATGCATGCTCAGCTACATTTTCTCTGAAATGTTTTGGGCCAGGTTTTCAACAAATCTCAACCACACTTGACAAATTTATACCTCTAACAATCAGCTTGCGAGTTCAGTGACACATTTTGCTCTCCTAAAATCAGATGGACTCAAAAATCTGACAGCTGTGATTAAGAGCTATTGAAATATAGTCCATAGTGTTAAGCCTACTTGATCCAGCATGAAACAGGGAAACCTTTAGAATCATATTTAGCTTCTGACGTTGAAATATACATATATTTATGTGAAGCCATATCCATTTAATCTGAGTTACCATGAAATAGCTATTTATGTATCCTGGCTTATCTCAAAGCGACTGGACATTTGCCATAAAAGTGGCAAATGCCATAAAAGTGGCATAATCAGTGAGGTGGCATACAGATAAATCTGGCAGACAATAAAGAGATTTCTCTTTAATTAGTGTTGAGGAAGGACACTACTTAATATTTGTTAATTATTTCAGACTATTTAATATGTTTTAAAATATTTGGATGGCAAGAAAGAAAAATTGGAGAAAATCCAGATTCAAATTCAGAAGGGAAGATTGAGAAAAGACATACAATTGGGACAAGCAGAGGAAAAAAAATAAAAGAGAAAGAAATAATGTTTTGTTTTGGTTTGTTTGTTGTAAGTTTGAATTTGCAGTCCTCCCTGGAATACTGTTTGGTCCCTTAGCTGCTGTATCCAAAATCTTTTTCTCACTAAAACACTATTCTAAAAATGCAAATAGACAGTAACCTCAAATGTTAATCTTTTTTATGAAGGTGTCCTCCATATAGCTCAGAATAGTGGTGATCAGTTAAGTGTTTACCAAGTACATGCTTTAATCTTGGAGGCTCCCTTATTACTTAAACCATTTCATTTTATTTTATTGTAAATGCTATCATCATGCAGAGCACTCTGCAGTGTACAAAGAATGCAAGGATCCAGGACAATGTCTGATAAAAATCTTTTCACTTTTTAGATGACATTCAAGCACCTGAAATACTAATTTTCCTTGGTGCCAGGTGCTTGGACATAGTGTTCCATCACAGTTTATAATGACTTTTAGTGACTGAGGTGTCTCTCTGTCTCCATGGGAGGAGGACGGGTGGGGATTTCTGGAGTGCTGCTGAGAAGAGATGGAAGTGACTGATGAGAAGCTGCAGAGACCAGGTGACCCGCAGTGTCAGCCTGCACACTGCTGCTGAAGTTACTGAAACATCACTCCTTTACATCGCATAAGGATGTGGTCGCTAATCTTCCTCTTTTTCTGAAAAATACATTGGAACTGTGAATGCTCACCCCCCCTGCCCCACCACCTTTTGGGGTTTTTCTGGCTTCAGTTACACCATGATGTATTTTAGGAAGCCATTTGAGTGACATGTATTAAGAAGAGGTGCAGCTCTTTGTCAGAAAGGTGATGGTGTGCAGGTGACATGAGGGTCTGTTCCTTGCCCTTGCTACTGCCTGCTGATGGGGAGGGACAGGGAAAGGGGCTGGGAGCTAAAGTCTTTTAGCACTCCAGAGCTCCACTAACCAAACCTGAGCTCTGGTTACTGAAGCACCCTGGAAAATTCCCGGGTTTCTGTGCAATTAGTTAAAATGTGGAGCCTTTTGCCAGAGGATGCTGTAGAGGCCAAGTATAAATGGATTCAAAAGAGAGTTTGATACTTTTTTGGAGGATGAGCCCATTGGTGCCTATAAAATATAGTGATCTGGATACAACTCTTGGCTCACAAAGTTCTTAAGTACTTGGTTTGCAGAAACTGGAGCATATACCAGGGAAGTTCATGACCTGCTTGTCTTCATTAAATGTACTATTTCATAAACAGCAACTATGATGCACTGTTGGAAACAAGATACTCTGTTCAATTCACCTTTGGTCTATCTCTGCTGCACTTCTTGTAGTTCTATGCTGATAATCTTTGCAATCAAAACCTGTAAGCAGTTCTGTCCATAAATAAGTGAAACAAATATTCCATGACAGTTCTGTAATTTCTTCTTTTCTGTCCAACTGCTGCTTTTAGCAACTGAGATGAATCAGTATTTTGTCTTCAGCAATATGCTAACGATAGTTCATAACACAGATCAAAACCTCTATTGAATTCTCTCATGTATCCTCCAGATAGTTTTTCTGGAAGGAGAAAGACCAGCACAGGGACTATTTCAGGAAAGTGCTTGATTGAGCACATTCCAAACGTTGCTCCTATTTCAAGGCATCACACATGGAAACACTTAATATTAGGCATAAAATTAACTAGATGGCACTAAAATCCTAGTTCACTTCAGGAGAAATAAGAACATGGCTGAGTTGAAACAGGTGCTTAAACGCTTTCGTGAAAAAGGACACTTCCATGAAGTGGGTCTGAGAAGGATGCAGTAGATAGCCTAGCAGGGACAGCCTGCTTCTGCCCTCTGTACAGGGGCAGAACGATACACTGGTGTCAGATCCGACCTCGCATCCCCATGCCACCACCAGCCTGACCCGCTGGGAGTCTGTCACACAACCTCCCTGTGCCTCATTTTCCCAGCTTCAGGACAGGGAATTGATATACTCATCCCTGTTTATAAAAGGATCTGCAATCTATGTGTTATAATTACCTGAGCAATTAGCTGCAACTTTCATAAAATACTGCCTTTCTGAGAAGAAATGGCACATGGAGGTTTCACCTAACACTCCATTTTTCCAGATAACCTGTTTAAAAACTTTTCCATTGCACCAAATACTGGAATTTACTTTCCCTTTTGTTATTTTGGTTTTGAACCTATTCATGGAGTGGTAAACTTGCTGCTAAAATACTGGATAGGACAGCTGGCTTGAAAAGCAGGCATGTGTTTTCTTCGACAATTTTAAGAAACATTTTCTCTCTTTGATCAAACCTTTGATAGAAGTGTTGTAACTGCTTACACTGTATAAAACCATTTTGTAGATTGTAAATAACCATTCTACTTTATAGCTGCTTACTATGTGATTACTCGGTAAATTGCTGAGATTCCTGGAATGTGCTTTGACAGTTTCAGTAGGAGCCAACCCTCATTTCAGTTTCAGTTTTTGCTATAAAAATAGCTGGAATCCTCTTGGAAACTGCAAAACTTGTTATGGTCAGAGTCAGACCAGTAAAGCAGTTCCTATATCAATAATATCCCAGCTGTTTTCAATTCGAAAAAACAAAACCTGAAAAGATGTTGGCTACGTGCCACTGCCACAGATGGAGATCTTGAATTGTAAATGCAATTCAGCAGCAGCTCCTTGCCCCCTCCATTTAGTTTATTTGGATTTGTCTCTCCTATGCAGTACACTTAGACCTGGAAACAAATCCATCAGTTTATACTTCCCCTACAGGGACCCCAGCTCTTTCCTTTACCTGCTCAAATTCTTTGCAAAACCAAAGAATTATAAAAGAAGCTAGAAGTTTGAGGTCTGGCGGTTTAAACATTGATGATATTGATAGCCTGAATTATACTATACAATTTACAGGACAAACCTACTCCCATTTTGTTGTCTAAGTAGTAAATATTTTCTAATACAGCATTGAGTAGTGAATGCTGAAAAGGATGGATTGCATTCTGTAAATCCTCCTCTGTTAAAATAATCAATATAAAATGTGGTGTGTTGTTTCTGGAGGAGGAAGATGGCACACACCAGCCTAAAAGGAATTAGGGAAACTGGAGCTTTTAGATATTTCCTTAACCATGTCTGCCTTGGAAATTTGTGTGCAAAAGAATTGAATAACCAAGCAGTAAATAGTAATAAGCTGGACATTTGTAAGGAAGTTAATTTAAAAAGACGTTTCTTATTTGGCAGCTGCACTACTTTTAGTTACACCCTAGGATACTGCCCCAAGAAAAATCTCCCTGTAATCCTTAAAGGAAACAGAGTCCAAAAGCTTTTCCAGCACTTCTATTTGCTCTAATTTTCTGCTATTATTTATATAAAGACCTATTCATCTGATGCTTTTAGACCTGGAAAGTAAAGCTCTTGTGACCGGATTGTAAAGTGGATCTGAGTGCTTCAGGGCAGTAGGAGTCTGAGAATCCTGAACTTTGTTCCATCTTTTTAACGCTTCTTTTTCCTTTGTGTAGCAATGTCTCCTGCCACAGAGAACAATTCAAATATGAAAATAGTCTTTATTAATTACTCAAATGATGGCAAGACCCTCTGCCTCTTTTTTTTATTTTTTTTTAATTTTTTTTATTTCTTGCAAATAGACCATGACAGGTATTTTGTGAATTTAAAAAAGTATGTATCTGTCATGGTTGAACCCCAGCTAGCAACTAAGTACCACACAGCTGCTCACTCGCTCACTCCCCAGTGGGATGAGGGAGAAAATCGGGGAAAAAAAAAAAAAAGTAAAACATGTGGGTTGAGATAAAGAAAATTTAATAGGTAAAGCAAAAGCCATGCATGCAAGCCAAGCAAAGCAAGGAATTCATTCCCCACTTCCCATGGGCAGGCAGGTGTTCAGCCATCTCCAGGAAAGCAGGGCTCTATCACATGTAATGGTTACTTGGGAAGACAAATGCCATCACTCTGAATGTCCCCTCCTTCTTCCTCTTCCCCCAGCTTTATAAGCTGAGCATGATGTCAGATGGTATGGAACATCCCTTTGGTCAGTTGGGGTCAGCTGTCCTGTCTGTGTCCCCTCCCAACTCCTCCCCAGCCTACTCACTGGTGGGGTGGTGTGAGAAGCAGAAAAGGCCTTGGCTCTGTGCAAGCACCGCTCAGGAGTAACGAAAACATCCCTGTGTTATCAGCACTGTTTTCAGCACAAATCCAAAATATAGCCTCCTACTAGCTACTATGAAGAAAAGTAACTCTATCCCAGCCAAAACCAGCACAGTATCTTAAGATCCTAAGCAGTTTATTGTCTCTAGGCTAAAACTCAAATTCTGGACCAGAATTTTCAAATAATCAAAGGATCTTAACTGCTCAACTTCTGAGATATGCTCAGGAGAGCTCTTCTTTCAGACCATAGGTTGTCAACATTTTCTGAAGCTCATGACCCTTTAAAGTTCCCAAAGTTGCACACCAAAAATCATTAGCTATCTTTAAAAGATCTTGTTCTGACTGCTAAAGCTGAGATGAAATTCAGTGCTCCTAACCTGCTGCAATAAGTAGTTCCTATAGAAAAAGGTTAAAATAGGGGAAAGGAACAATTAATCTCTTTGGGGGCTGACATCCTTCCCATTACAGCAACCTGATGAAATTCTCGTCAGCAAAGCTTAGTTTGTTCTCCAGTTCTACAATGTACCCTGCTGATTCTGGTGAATCTAGTGGGTTTGGTTTTTTTTCACTTCTTGCATTTTTAACCTGCACAGCAGCTTGTTTTGTATGTAGTTAAACAGCTGTCATCTCTCACCCTTAATATCTATCTTCTATTGTTGGCTGAAGTTATTCCAGTAGCCCGCTAATATATATTAGCTTGTTTATAAATCACATTGGAATAATAATAAAAAAGATAACTGCTAAACATCAGGTAGCACCAACAATAGTAAGAAAATATAATAATAATAGAGCAATTCCCATATATCCCTACGCTGTATCTTAAATTGAGCTGGAAGATATTTCATCTAAAAGTTGGAGTCCAAGCTATGTGCCTCTGGCATGATACCACCAGAACTGTAGGTGTGGTGCTTCACCAACAAAATATTACCACAGTATGGGTAACTATTGTCTTCTCCGTAATTTAGTCTTTTGACAAGAAGACATGAATGTTTGGCAGGCTTTCATGTCAAGAAAGCAAAAAGAATGATTTTTTTATTTTTTTTTCTTTTTCCCCTCCAGTGAAGAAGAGTTCACTTTACAGACTAGCTTTCTTCTGGGAAAGGCAAGGTCAGCGGAAAGCAGGTTATTTTTAGGGGTCATATACCACCGAGCCAAGACTCCCTGGTGCTATACAATAATCAGCTACTGGGTTGTATTGTTTTGTTTTGTGTTTTGCAGCTGTGTGCACTTGACCATATTTTGCCAGCTGAGACATTTTGTTAAGGGGTGAGTGAGGGATCTCTAAACACAAACTCCCCAAGCTAAATAAATAACAAACCCTAACCAACCTCCCTAAAATTCCCATATGCTCACTGAACTCATGATTTACTGCAGCGCCTCTGTAACTCTTTAAGTGCATTCTGAATTGCTGCAAAGTCAGAAAAAAAGTGTCTGTAATCTCTCTGTATTCTGATTGTGTCTCTTGTTTGCATGTATTCTGCTAGGATGTTGCTGAAGTGGATTTTTAATAACTTTTTCAACTGTTGATAGCTATACATACCATGTGGTGCTACCTTGGGATGACCATTGCGGATGGCCAGTGGCCTGATACCCTGCATATGCTACCTATTCCACATTTTTTGCCTGTTGCGCTTATTCTGTATATTGTTGCCTGAAGTCCTGCATATTCTGGTAGCAGGGAAGTCTCACCGAGCGTTGGCTTTTTGCACTTTTTTACCTTTTTTAGGCCTAAGGGCCTTATTTGCAATTTCTAATGCCTTTCTTCTCTCAGTCTTGAATTCAATCCGCTGTCTTGTGTGAAATTGCAAACTCCCTTCTTTCTGCTAGGGTTTCGCTTCAGCGTGAAGGATGCCTAGGTGCAGATAGACAGATTTGCTCTAGGAAGCGGGATGTCTCCACCGGGAGGAGGCATTTCCTGGCCCAGCTGCTCAACTTCTGGGCTGGAGCTCGCACACAGCCAGCTCACCTGGTGCTGGTAGTTGTGTGCCTGCTTTTACCTCAGGTTAGCTCCAGCTGAGAACACGTGTCTTTCAGGAAGAAGAGGCCACCTGCCTGTCCTTTCCCCACAGCATCCCAGGCTTGTGTGCCTTGGCACCGGGGGGAAGAAATTGCAGTCCTTTGTTATCAGTCAATCGGAAATTCAATGTGCAGAGGTGGCTTTGTTTAATTAGGGTTTTTGTATGGTGCAGTCATAGCTGGCATGCCTTAAGCCCACGCCTAACCTGGCCTGCAGACGTATGCAATGATCCATCCTGGTGTTGGTGAGGTCCCATGCTCACCCACCCTGAGGGTCTTGGCCGAGGCATGTCTCAGCTCCCATCTTCCCTGGGTTTCCTCACCATGGGACTCACTGAACCATGGCTGGAACATTCACCCAACCCTATAAGCCCCTGAGTTTGTAACTTTTACAATGAGACTGGGACCTTACTGGTGTCTCACAGGGCGTTTGGAGATCCTTTCCTGCATCCTACCAAAACGGGGCTTCTGGTTTCTGTAATCTCTTGGGCTCTTTCTACTTTTGAGGTGATTATCTTTAAATTTATGTGATCAGTAAACAGAATCATAAACAGGTCTGAGTTTATCAAGCTTTGCAATATTAATGGTCATAAAGATAACTGGGCAGTGGTAGTTAAGACATGGTAGAAAGAATAATAAAATATTTTAAAATTATTATTAATTAACATTCCCTAAAGTTTGAGAGGAAGGTATTGGGTAAAGAAGAAGAGAGAGGCTGGTTCATGACATAATGTGATGTTCATCTTATAAATCATCTTATAAATACCCTACATATATTAATGGAGACAATTACCAACAAACTTCTTTGTAAACTTTTCTATATTGACAGGTGCTATCAGAATCACCTTGCAATTCCTTTAGTTTGCCTTTTCTCTCTGAAGTTTTATTTGGCTTTATTTCTCTGCAGGATGACGGCCTTCCAGAGAATGAACATCAGCTCTCAGTAGCTGGGAAGATAAAGAAGCATTTCAACACAGGCCCTAAACCGAACAGCACAGCAGCTGGAGTTTCTGTCATAGCAGTAAGCATCTGAAATACACAGCTGAAACACTTAAATATGTGCCCACAAGACAGTGTGTGGTTAGGACATGCCACCAAAAGAAACCGAAGAGAGTTAATCTTTACAGAATTTGAGCCTTTAATTAATATAAATGTAGTTAGCCTGGTATTCTGCACAATTTCTCCATTGATTCTCCTTGTGAGTCACATTGTTATTTAACAGCCCTAGGAAATCTAACACTACCCACACTTCCACATTGTAGCAGAAGATCAGTGGACCTAACTCCAATGTAGACTCAACAATTTGAACTATGGGATCATGACATTTTACTTGGCAGCAGAATCATCACATGGATTGGGGCCACACAGAGGTTGTAGCGGAGGGACCGCAGCACTTTACAATGAGTGGAAATTGCTTCAAAATCGTAACAGAAAATCTGTATGGCAGCCTGAGCTTCTCTTCTCTGAAGACCTCAAAAAGAGCTATTCACTGCTACCTCCATAGTTGATACGAGTATGGCCACTTCAAATTTAGCTCAGCAGCAGCATTTTATTGTACGGCCACATGCAAGCTGCTTCCCTCTAGGCAGAAGGACTTAATTGGGTAAAGACTTAATGGACCTCCTTGCTGCCTTCTGTCATGTTGCAATTCCAGTTTAGGTAGTCCACGCATCAGAGCTTCTGAAACCAAGCTTGACCAAACTTTTGACCAAGCTTTACTGAGATTTCAATGGCATCCTCAGTGTAGCATACATCACATACATTTGTATTTTTTTCCCAAAGATGAACATGTGTATTAGATATACATGAGCACAGAGTATATTCCGTGGTTTATGAGATTATTCATACTAATGCCATTGAATAGCAACATGCACATCCTTTACATTTTTGATACATCTGCCTGTGTTTGTAAGTTTTTCTTTATTACTCATGGTAATGTTAACGCTCCAAATAGTCACTAAAAATAAGTGACACGTTAAACATAACCATTCCCATATCAGATTACTCAGTGTTCATTCCCAGCTTCCATAAATTGCAGGTGGTGTGACTGCACATGTACACTTTCTTGTACTGTTTCCACTTTCATGTTTCTCAGCTCAGCCCCTCCAGTGGTGAGTTAAATCAGCATGAAGTAAACTCAGCTCAGCACATGCAATCTGGCTCACAGGTGTGAACTGTTTGTGCAGCAAAATGGATACTCTCTCAAAGTTACTTGGTATAAGTGCTTAAAATTTCAAGCTGTGCCTCTCTCATATTTTTTCTTTACTCTTTCCAACCCTGAACGTCCTCAACATGGAAGCAAGTTGTTCCTCATGCTTTTCCTAGATTTTCTCAGTCATCAGCTAACATAGTCAGCATTTATTTATTTTCATTTTTAAGCAATAATACTGCAACAACTCTCCCACAACTAAAACATCACATACCCATTGCTCATCTGAAATGCAGGTATGTTCTGTACAGACTAGCTGAAACCGTGTTCCTTTCGAATGGACTGCCAGCACGCTTGTCCATGAGAATTACTGCTCAGATCCTCCATGCTAATAACTTCAAAGCTTAAAAGTGAGAAATTATGCCTCTGTCTTCATCCATCCCCTGCCTCCTTTAGGTTTTTAATTTCCCCACCCTCCTCTTTTTTTTCTTTCTCCCAGTTGCTCTGCCAAAGAATTGTTTACAGCAGTTTGACACTTGAGTAATGAAAAAGGCACTGTAGTGAATTTTTCCACTGCAAAACATTATACATCAGAAAAAAAAATGTATATGTTTAATTATATTTTTAATGGCTTTTATTTATTTTTTAGTGTTTGGAAATTTAACAGATTCTCTTTAGTGATCATCTCTGTGAGTGAACATCATATACTGGCACGATAATTCCTGCAACTTGGCCTATAAAGTAGAAATGTTTAGGATATTTTTACAGATGTCAGAAAGTGGTTTGATTAGCTTGTGTCAACTATTTTCCAAAAACTTGGCAGAGATGGGGAAGTATAGACTTCTTTAGTGTTTTGGTAATGTACCAGAAAGCTAGATAATTTTGATTTTAACAATAAATTACCTTTTCTACAAAACTAATATAATAAGTAAAATAAAGCCAAAAGCAAAACAACAAAGCCTTTAATTGTTGTTTCTGCATTTAAAAGCATACTTAATATACATTTGACATGCATGTCATCAGGGTTTTACATTCGGGAATCTTCCTTTAACTGTGCAATCTCAAATATCATAGAAGTAAATCTTACTAATGAAGCCTGCTCTACATTTAGAAATTTCAAAGTATGTACAGATGCTGTAACATATTGTTCAGCACTGAAGATGTGCACTAAGTATATTTTCTACAAAGATACTGTTTTATTGTGCCTGCCTGTATGTTTACTGTAACTTTTTGAGAGAGTGCTTGTGTATATAATATATAGAGATGCCTTCTATATCTTATATAACACATCTGTGTCTGTGTGTGCTTGTGAAAATGTGTTAATATGTGCATATATTTATGTAGCTTACTTAATAGCATAAAAGATAAATATTAGCATTATTTTGAGTTTTATAACTCTGTTTATGTACAGAGATAGCTAATCTGTGGTATTTAGTTCTTAATTTGTCCTCACACTGGTATGATATTATATGCCTGTTTCCTTCGGTGGTAAGAAGTAACACACCTCAAAGATCTCAAGCAGTATTTATCATATGCACCAATTAAAACTATAATATGAAAACTAAGTTCCTAAAGATGTGTTTATGGTCAGCTTAACTGTGAGGAAGTTTGAAGCCATGTGTATTTTACATACGTCTACTGTGGCTGCTGCTTCCTTCAGTGATGTCCAAATACGTCCTTTGGTTCAGACTTACCATCTGCTTTGTTGATGTAGTAATCCTCAGTAAAAGCTGTCTCTGACCATTCGGGGCAGAGACATCCTACAAGTTTTTGTGCATGTGTCCAGACCTCAGGTTTGTCCACATTTGAAAGGATTTGTCAATTTGGACAAACTACCATAATGAATGTGTTGTGCATGCCTAGCAAAGTAGTTCCTTTGCTGATGTAGCAGAAGAGGATTCCTCAAACAAAATTAGCTGTACAGGCAAAGAGATTTTTCTGTTGATACGTTAATATATCATTAAAAGTTCTGCCAGCATAACTATGTCAGTTGGGAAAAAAATCACTTAAACCAACATAGCCTTGCCAGCAAAATTTTAATTGGAGAGCCAGCTTTTAAAACAGCAAGAGAATTAACAAGTCCCTAAAACCCACTACTTGCTGATGGGAGAGTATGTAGGAGAAAGATCACTTTACTTGCCCTGTTCTTAAACTCTTGTCACAGGCATTGACTACTGGTCTCTGCAGGAGACAGGGGCTCGGCTAGTGCCCCTCCAGTCTGTGCCAGAATGGCCGCGTTACTGTGAAGCATGTGCCAAAATATTTGTAGGATCAGATTTCTCATGCAGCTTTCCAATAGGAACAGTATTTTGTAGTTCCGTGGTGGTGTTTATAGAAGATACTGCAGTAAAAGCATAAACCCATACTGCAGTAAAAACAAACCCAGACTTTTACTAATTAGTCTTTTTAAAATATGGGGATAGATTTTTTCCCTCAGTTCTCCAAGGATGTCATTCCTTTTTTTTTTTTTTGGCCACAAAACATTACTCTGTGGCTGTACCCTCTGGGCTTTAGTGACAGTCGCTAAAGTGACCAAGAGCCGAAATATTTTTTTAAGAATGCTTTTGCAATCCAGAGGTGTGCTGTAATTCCATATGTGAACTGAGCATCGTTTAATTTGTGTTCTTGTCTGAAATGTTAAAGCTTTGCCTGTATGTTGTCACTTTTGTGCTTGTATTTTTGGCATTGTTAAGACAGAGGAAAAAAACTAATGATAACGTTCTCTTAAGGTTGTATGAGGTCCCTGTCTTGGCAATGGCAATAAACTCCGGCTGGAGGCTCACAGGAATTGAATAGCAAAAGAGAAAAGCTGCTCAGAAAGTTGGTGCAGCTCTCTGCCTCTTGCAGAGTCCTCGCTGGGCTGGGGACACTGGTGCAGGGCTGCTGCCTGCGGTCTGGCAAGGGGAAGGCAGCGGATGGGTCGTTGCCCTGCGTTCTGCCTATTTTAAAATATAATTACAAATTCCGAGGGGCATTTTTAGCGGTAGGATTTCTTGGGTGGTGTGGAAGAGAGGCCAGGTTTAGTCTGTGAGTTTTGCTCGGCTTAAAGATGAACCTATGCCTTAGATGTCACTCCCCATCTTTTGTCTGTGTTGTCCTGGGATCATTGTCCACAGTCGGGTTTCTCATGGCAGGATTTCCACACCGATTAAATTGTTCCAACTCATGTTAGGAAGCAACTCTCCCGATTTTCTCTGTATTACTTTTTAGCTATTCGATTTTATTGCAAATTTTTTGATCTGCTTTTTAAAAGAAACGTCCCTTTTGTGTTTTTTATATGCAGCATACAAGGAAGCCAGTAGATGGCAATAGTAGACCAGTATAGTTAAGCCAACAGAAAATTAGGTACAAGGTTCTCATGGTTTTAAATAGGAAACATCCTTTAAATAATTCTAAATAAGATGAAAGCGGCATTGTTTTAACAAAATAGAATAAATTATTAAATTCTACACTTGCAGGGGAGTCATGAAGAAAAAATTTAAATTTGCAGTTAGCTCCTAGCTACCCTTGAAGTGGTTGGTAACTAGAAATGTGTTGAACTGCTTTTCTGAATTTAGAATTAGAAACTGTCATCAGTATTGGAAATATATGCCACGCTCTTATTGAAGCACAAAATGGCCTTTTCTCTTAATAGGGCACAATGTGAAAATCATCACTACTAACAATTTTAAAGCGGGCAGAGTGCCTCCCTCAAGATATTTTCCCCTAAAATTTTATTTAATTCAGCTAAATGATGTCTCCACCGTCTGTTAGTGCAGCTCAGAAGGATTAGAGAAAACAACACATTTTCTTTGTTCCTATGCACATGATTCTGCTAATGATAAACTAAACTTAAAAGATCTATATTCCTTAAGTAAAATCACGAGCACAGTTGCCTGGACACAACGTTAAGTTCATTTCCATTTTGACTTTAATTGGTGCAATTTTAAACCAAATAGTTTTGTACTGTTATCTTTTTTAGCATGAGGTGTAAGCTGAAATGATAAACAATGTTATTCATGGCTCTGAGTAGTCCGACTCTCCAAGGTTAACGCATTTTTAGAAATGAATTACCATGATTGATGGGGTATCAAAACCTGATTCTTTTCATCTCTACACATTCCATGATTATGAAGCAGTCTAATTTAAGCCTTGTGTAGTCTGTCTAGCCTGCTCCTTGTGATGGTTGCACTGCATTTTTTTTTTTTTTTTAAATTATTAAACCTCTCAGTTTAATTGCAAAAGATAATTTTCCATTACTGGTATGTGCAACTTAAAAGGGCACTTCTGTCTTTGGAGGTAACAAGATATTTGTTCAGACTTTTAAATGAATGCATTATGCATTAAGTAATCTATTTTGCAAACTCCATTTTAGTTTGAATAAATTGGCTTCTAATTTAGCAAGACCAAATCTAGAGCTAGTATCTTTTTCTTTTATTTCTTTACTTTTTTTTTCCGCTTTTGTTTTCCTCTCTGGTACATAGCTTTAGGATGTTAGGTAAGTGCCTTCTGAAAGTGAAAACAGTAAATATGCACTAAATAAGGAACAGCTTGCTCTGGAGTCTGAATTCTTTAGCCTAATGTCGATCCACTGAGTTGCCCCGTTTCTCTCTGCTCAGCTGGACCACGGGTTTACCATCAAGAGATCAGGGTCTTTGGACTACTACCAACAACCAGGAATGTATTGGATAAGGTATGAGATGGTGCAGCGCCAACAGTCAGTGTTTCCATGGCAACGTGCTGGCAGTCTCCATTAACCAGTTCCTTCAGTGGATAAACATGCTTTTTGATTTGTTATCCGGTCCATATGCTGCTTTATCAGTTTCGTTTTAATCTTGATTGAGATGCCACACCCCCTCATTCCCTTTCTTCACCCATCCCTCACACCCAGATCGCCAGCTTTCTCTTCATCGCACATGCTCAGTATCAATTTCCCCTATAGTTAAAAGGACAGTGTATATAGAAAATCTACTAGATATGCTGAAGTACGCACCCTCCCCCTCCCTATTGCTTGTTAAGGCATCTGCTTCCCCTGCGCTCCTGTTCTGAAACACACGGAGCAGCAACAGGCTCTCAGCATATATTTTCCTCTTTTTCCATGCGAGATGTGGAGCTATATACTGTCATTTTAAACCCACTAAACACAATCCTTACCTTAGATTGAACAATGCATTTACATAACGCGGTCCGTAGAAACTCTCCCAAGTTCAATGGAATACAATGCATTGTATGTGCTGGTAAGCTTGTGTTTCTAACAATGCATTCTTTCTCTTTTCTTTTTAAATCCCTTCTGGTACCTATTTATTTTGATTTGATTTTTTTTTTTTTAAATATTGCATGAATCTTTTGAATATATTTTTCTTCATTGTGTAACTGTGCCAGGGTTGTCGTTAGCTGGCTTAACCTGTATGATAAAATGGGACTCTGGGCGGGAGAGGGTTATTCTGGAGCGAGGGCAGGGAGGGATCCAGGTCTGATAGCCCACGCGAGGCCCACGCACCTCCTCAATCAATCCAGAGCCCTGAAATTTCCATCAAGTGGTTATTTGCTGGCTTTTTTCCTTCTTATTACTCACAAGACCTGCGTTTTGATAGCTGGAGAAATTTTTTTAAGTTTCTTGTGAAACCTACGTTTTCTAATTCTGCAGTGATTGAACCCCTTAAAACCTCGTCTGTGAGGTATTTGGAAAACCCCAGCAAAGTAACCACATTCATGAAACAGCAGAGATAGTCACTGCAAGTGTTTCCACTAAAGTAAACCTCCCACCCTGGATCATTTCACTGAGTGCATGCATTGGGCTACAGCACAGTTTCCATAAAACCATAAAACCTAGCAGTTCCCTGAGTGCACACTGAGGGTTAAGTAGATTCTGATATGGATGTTCTGGGGAAAGAAAAACTAAAAATAATCCTGCTTTTCAGGCAAGAGGTAGAAAAGTAGTTCCCATCCACCAGCTGAAGGCTGGCTAGCAAGAATTGAGAAACATTTTCACTCCAAGTGTTCAAATGCGTAGCAGTTCCAGCCTATCGCACTTGTGTTTGTGGCTATAAACCTACCACAACCTGCAAGGGCAGAGCAAAATCTGCTTGGTCTATCTTGTCACTTGGCATCAAGCTGCGCAGGGTCCAGCCCTGTAACGCGGCCGAGAAACAGCAGCACAGCATCTGTGCTTTTTGGGTTTGAAGAAGCGGGGAATGGGGCCTGAGTGCCCAGCTTTAGCTGAGTGTGGGTTCCATAGTATGAGAGGAATTTTTCTTTTCTGCTTATGAAGGAAAGATGGCATTTTGTGTCAAGCAGGACTTTGTCAAATAGGTGAGAATTTAATGCCTCCTCTGTAAAACAGGAGAAAGCTCACATGAGTTTTATTTATCTTCCAAGAGTTTAATTGCTCTCCATGATCAGCTTACACTCCTTCTCTGCTTTACTATTTTTATTTTACACGCCCTAAAAATAAAAGAACTCTCTTTTTCAGTTTGTGTTTGGATCTTTTAAAATCCCAGCTTCAGGGGGAGCAGACCACCAGAAACAGGAGCCTGTGATAAAAGCGAGCGTCTCCTCTCAGATTGGCCTTGACTCAGTTTAACTGCATAGCCCAGATTTTGAAACAAACCATATGCATTTTGGGAAGGTAGAGGGGGAGAAGACTTTAATTCTGCAACTTGGTAAATAAATAAACAAACGCTATGTGTATATATATTAAAAAAAGGCCATTTGACTGAAGCACTAGCAATGGCTGCCATCAGCATACAAAATGACACATCTCTGAATAATGGGCTGGAGCAGATGGGCGATAATCTCTCTTATTCATACATAAACTGCTCAGTTTTCCAGCTGGGGGCAGTAACAACAATGTTTATAATTAGTGCTTTCTGAACAGGGCACCTAGTGTGGAAAGGCAAATTGGGAGAGCAGGGCTCCTAGCTGCTTAATTAGGAAATGCTATAACAGGGGGTACCTCCGAACAAGCGCTGCTCTGTGTTTGGTCCTCTTTCATCTCCAAAAAACAAGCAACTGCTGTAGTGACCAACATTTTAGTCTAAATAAATCCATTTTGATTTAGCTAGTGTTTACGTTTTAGTAGTAACTGTAAGCACAAATGCAAAGCATATGAAAAGGTTCATCAATTGCCATCTATAAAACAGTTAATTTATCACAGGCCTATGAAAATTAACCTGAATTCACAAGTACAGCGAAAAATTAAAGCAGGTCCCAAGAAAAATGTAATGCTCCCTTTGTTATGTTAAACTATTCATTTCTTTTTACCACTCCTTTGATGGTTTTCATCCCTGGTTTCTAGCAGTCTTCTAAACCAGCTTTTTAAACGGCAGTTTCCTCCTTCAATCAACCAGAAAACTTTTTTCCTTTCTCTGCCTAAAAGACTTTCCTATTCAAAGTGCCTCAGAGTCCTAATTTTCTGAGCACTCCTTCTGCATCCTGTTTTATCCCTTTTCTGTAAGATAGCATGTGCGAAAGAAACGTGACTTTTTTTGAGATACTAAAATAAAACAAACCTTATGCACAGTAATAATTGTTGTAGCAGGTATGAGATACAATGCCTGGAAAATCTTACCGTGTTCCTTGAATATGAGGCACAGAAAAAACCCAGGGGCCGGATCAGTAAAATCATTTTGACCCTGGACTGATAATATGTTTTAAAAGCAGCCCACCTAATGTTGTGGGGACATCAGCCCTGCAATCAGAAGCGCAGCAAAGGCCAAAGCAGCCGTCAGTAGGGATTGAGATCTGGAGGTCCCAGTTAAACCCCCGCAGTCCCAAGGCTGGTGCAACTTACTGTTCTTGATAGGCAGGAAAGCCAGCCTTGGTGTAGCTGGGTAATGCCTGTGCTACTATCACATCTTCATGCTCCCAAAATAGCCAATGTCAAGTCAAGTCAAAGACAGCAGAGATCACCCACTTCTGAGCAGAGGTATTATGTTTGAGATTTCTTTTTTTCCTCCAAAGTCAGCCTATTCTCTGATAGATCTCTTTGTAGAAGGGTTAAAGCCAATGCATTTATCTTTTATAATTTCCTTTCTACTGGAACTTAGCAGCAGTGGCCACAAGAAATCCAAATGGCACCTGCATTGTCCTTCAGAAATATTATAACTGAGAAATTTACTTTGTTATAAGGAACTTTTCTTTAAGATGTACTTAACTGAGACTTTTAACAGTTTGTGTGACTCATTTTTTTTTGCTTTCTTGTAACTAAGCCAGAATATTAAGAGTGAAAGTATTTCAAGCCTTCTCTTTAGCCCCAAGTGTTGCAGTGTCTAGTCTGTAGCCTTCTTCAGCTGCTTTACCAGTTCCTCCTAATGGCAGCACATTTTGAAAGCAATACTTTGCATAACTTACCAATGACGCCTTTGACTCTGAATTTCCTTACTGGTTCTGGTTTATGCCTGAATCTTAACATTATTTTAATCTGCTACTGACAGAATGGCCTGAACTTTCTGCCTTTTCTGGGCTGATTCGGAATATCAGGGGAGCACCAGAGTGGGTGCATCTAATGTAAAATATTAGTAGAAAATATTAGTATATGTAGTATTTTATATATATATAAGACTAGTATAAAATGTATGTTATTTTTTATATATCCACAGACACTATATAAAAGCTGAAGGAGCAAAATAAAACCCAGGAAATATATGGGAAAGTCATTAATGATCTTATATATGTAATGATGATAGAAAGGAGATGAGTTACATTGGATGCTTAACGAAATCGTCAATCCAGTCAATAGTGAATTCATAAAATACTGGACTTTTGAAATACAGTCTTACTGTCACAGTTAAAAAATTATCTGAATAGCTCATCTGAAAACCCATAGTTCCATCCTCTGTTTGTTTCCTAATTCCCATTACTTTGCATCTGTCAAGTTACTTACACCTGTCCCAAGTGGATACAATACACTTTCAAGTCAAAAGTTACAGACAGACATCTCACCAACGGGCAAAGTAGTTGGGAATCAGGCTTGCTATCTGTAAAGTGCCATTTTTAATACTCTAAACCCCTTTGTAAACTGAATATTGGTAAAAACAGGCAACCTTCTAAACTCATTTAAAATCTATTCTCCTGCTCTTTGAGTAAGAAAACCACAACTGATTTACAAACTATAAATAAAATTTACCCATGCAAACAACTTGGCACTAAATCTCTTCCACGTGTAATTTAAACCAGCTGGGGAATCGTGTCTCTAAAAAGGGGGGGATGTCAAAGAGTAAACACAAACTTAAATATAGCAATATGAATTCAGCAGTTCTACATGTAGAATACTTGTCTTTGTATTCACTCACCAATACAGTACAAAGCATACATCAAATTGGTTTGGTTTTCATTCTTTTTTACTTTCATTTTAGCTGAATTCCATGCCAGAAGTTACATGGTGCGCTAAAGCACTGGCCTTTTGTATTTGGAGGTCTAGGTTCAAATCCACTCGATTAATTTGTCCCCTCGATGTGGTCATTTGCACGTCTCCAAATCACCGTGTAACTTGACTTATAGCTTGTGCCTGAGGGGCTAAAAAAAGAACGTGTCATTCACTCCTGGACTGAGGTGCATTGCTAAGTTTGAAGTAGTCTCCAAAAAGTGTCTTGAATCATGAATCAATCACACACATATATATATATATATATGTAAATATATATATATATAAGCTGAAAAACCCATGGAAAAAATAAAAAAAGGTCAGACTGAAGGGCTGCCCTGCTCGTGCCACGAGCATTGTTTTATGGTCATTTTTACAGTAGGGAAACTTGCCGTTACATATCTCAACATATGGAGGTCACCAGCCAGAAGCTTAAGGAAATAGAATAAAATTACCTAGGTGTGAACATTTAAATACATGCGTACACATACATGTATGTAAAAGAATGCACTGGAAGAAAAATACCAGTGTTTCATTGCATATATCCATGTAATTCCACGCACTAAACAAAGCATCACAAAAATTGCAAACAAATTGCAAATATGCTCCTGCAGAAAGAAAGCGAGTGAAGGGAAGGGTTTCTTAGATTAATGCGTGAACAGCTGCATCCCCAGTTCAGTCTCCTGGCTGGTATGAATAATGGATGGGCTAAGAGGCAAAATGCACAATAATGTTCTTTTATTAATGAAATGAATATATATCTATATTTGGTGGCCAGCAGTAAATTAAGACAAGTGAAAAGAAAAACAGTCACTGCTTGCATTCATAAAATGCAGTTACTTCAATCCAATAATTACTGACCTGACAGAAAATATCACCCTGCAGCTAAAATAAGGTGCTTCCACTGCAAATCCAACATATATATCAAAGCAGTTGTAGTTTTTGAATGTCTGTTCATAAACAGAGTGTTCTATGTTTTCCAAGGAAATAGAATTTGCATGGCTCAGGAGTCCTGCAACATCAAGACATAGAAATCAGGAAGACACTCCCTGTGGCAAAATCCTGGAAAAAGGCACCTTAGGTGACAGAAACAATGATTTTAAAATAATGCTCCATTACTTCAAATTAAATGCATTTCCAAAAATGGCTTGTTAACCATTTGGTACTGGGTGTCAGGATTACTAAATATTGATGCCAAAGACATTAGTGCTTAATGAAGTGCTTCAGACCCATCAGCACAAACTATTAGAGGGCATCTACTTATCTGCTGCTGGATAAGAAACTACATTTCCTCATATGGATTGTAAGAGGACAGCCACGTATCTTAAATAAAAATACTACACTTACATTTTAGTTGCCATTACTATCATACAGTGCTCAAAGTTCTCACTCTCTCACCTCGAGCCGGGAAAAAAATGTCAAAATGTGATAATGAAAATCTGGGATTTGCAGCCCTGTGAAGCATAAGTGCACTTCAGATCCTCTTATTATTTATTGAAAGAGTAGCTTAAAGTAGAAATGCCCTGGAAATCCATAATGGACTGGTTCATGCACCAGCAAACCACCCAGCTGAATAGTAGATGAAATAATAAATCTATTAAACCAAGGCAATGCGTATAAGAGGTCTTTGTTACAAAAACAGTAATAATAATGAAAAAGCTGATTTTTTGGAATATGCCCACATGCACGAGAGGGTACAGTAGGTGAAAATTACACTTACAAAACACATGTAGTCATTACTCAAATGTATCTTGCCATCTCCCCTGCATTCCAAAGCATTAATCTGTCCTATTTTGAAATTCTTTAGCGGCAAAAAATAACCGTGACCTCATTAAATGAAAAATCGCATCTGTACAGAATGCAGAGTGGCCATACTACCTGGCAATGTAATAGATACTGGAAGTGCAAAACATCATCGTGATATTGGGCAGAATAAGCCCAGTCTTGCAAGGGCTTGTGAGTGCTCTGTCTGTGGCCAGAACTGACCCATGTTGTGGTTCCGACATGTTAAACACTAAATGTTAGAATATGGTCTGTGTAGTTTTGCTTTCAGTAGATAAATACTCCCTTCTGTGGTTCTCTGTGACTTTATACATTTTTATTCTTTGGGTGAGAAAGGCTCTGAATGTCTCTCAGCCCAGGAGAGTAACCACAATAATGCCCCTGAGTCTACAAGCATGCCTTTATAAAGACCAATTAGATCAAATTCAAGGGAGACTTGGGCTAAAAATGTAAAGAAAAACAGAGTCTCAAAATATCTCAGGAAGTTTCTGAAGGGTTAGAAAGCCAGAAATATTTGGTCCTACAAACTACAGCATAAGATGCTGGATTAGGTGGGATGATTAGGGTTTTTTTGCAGAACATTTTTTGTTAATGAGGCAAGAAGTGCCTTTATGTATATTTAAACAAAAGCCCCCAAAGCTTCCCCAAAAATAGCAGAAAAGTAGTATCTTGGGGTTTATTTTTTAAAGACATCTTTAAAATGATGTCCTGATATTGAATTATCTAGCTATTTTTGCAATTTCTTAATTTTGTCCTTAAAAAAAAAGGAATATCCTAGGCTAAATTTCAAAAAGGATCTTTTATTCAAGAGTATTCACTTCTATGTAGCTTTTCTAATTTTAAATTCCTTCAATTTTTACATATACATGTACCATTTTCATGTAGCAGGTTTTAAAAATAAATTTTGAATTTAATACAAATATTTTTATTTATTCAACCAGAAATGTTTAACTTTCTCAGAGGAGAGTATCTATTACCACAGGATGATGTGATGTGGTTTAAACTTTAAATAAATGCTTATTTCCTGTAAGCATAAAAAATCTTTTAAATAGAAATCTGTATTTTATAGAATGGTAATATATGCCATTCTTTTCAATTTTCACACAGAATTACATACTGTATGCAGTATATTCACTGTGTGTAAAAGATCTAGGTATCCTTCTGTTTCACATTAAAAAATAATCAAAAACTGAATTAGTTCAAGGCTAAGAAACATAGAAGGTATTGAAAATACTAACTAGAGCTCTTAACCGAAAGATTAGCAGTAAACAAAGAAATTCTCAGCAGATGAGAAGTATTGGATTTTGTAGCAATTATTATTTAATATACGGGGATGAACTTATCAAAGTTAATTATTTTACCCCTTTAAAGTAGTGCTATGTAGGTTCTAGACACAAAAATAATAGTTCAGCAATTTAGCCTAACTAAATCCATTTGCTATAGTAGCTCTGTACTCTTGTCCATCTTTCTGTCTCTATTACATCATTATTGAATGCTGATTGCATTATTTTAGAGCAGGGATTGGTATAATGCTATTCTGCACTGGTGTGATGGATTTAGTTTTCATTTTGTTCTCAAAAATATATTGGCTATAAATACATCTCTGCTCTCCTTTGAGGCTCACACTATAACTGGTAAATTTTCTAGAGAAATCAGTCATGTATATCTCAAGAGAAAACAATAAATCCTTTGAAGCAGAATAACCTTTTGGCTGCATTCTTTTAAATGGGGTTTTCATACTAGGGACAAATTTTACAAGTCTTAACAGTTAAACCTATTCAGTTTTCAGAGTTACCTTTGCCTCCAGTGCCATAATCAGATATTTGTTTGCATTTTGTATGTCGTCTTACTAGCCACCTGCCTTTTCCCATTTTGCTTTTTCAAAAAAAAAAAAATAAAAAAAATAAAAATCACATGCCGTGTTTTAAGGCGGCAGAGCCCTGCTTTGGAAGGCAGTTAAATATGTGTCAAAGTGCTCTTGCTGAATCAAGGCCATCCTGTTGAACTTGTAATTTTACAGCGATTTCAGGGACTGCAATCTAATACCCTGTAATCAAGAAAACACCAAAAAACAGTGCCATGCTTGAAATCATTGGCCAGAGTTGGGCTGTCCATACCTGGATTGCAGTTTCCCCTTGTAAATGTGCCAGACAAAGCAGAAGAAAGGATGTGGCTGGAAGTCACAGCCACCTTATTAGGAGCTGCATTCTCAACAGTGACAGAAACTGGTCAAAATATAAAGCCTATCAAGTAGACGTTCTTCCCTGTTTCTAGATGCTCTAGCTAGACCTGCATAAAATTAGCGGAGTATTTAATTTGATAGACCCTGGTTAACAGGAGGAGACAGGGTGGTGAGGCTAAACGGGTCATTCCGTCAGAGTTCTTCAGTGTTCTCCCTAAGAACATCCATTGAGCAGCACGAGGAGGTGTCAAAGAGCTGGGCTAGCTCCCTTCGGTGTTTGTTTTTCTCTCTTGTCTGACAACTTCATCACAATCCATCTTTGTTAGCCGATTGCACTGACTTGAACATGGGTGAGTGTGTATCAGCCTTCATTAGGTCAAATCAAAGACGAGCGTACATCTCTGCCTTGCCTGTAGAAACAGATTTATACTTTGAGAAGGGTGGGGGGCAGGTCAGTTGGTATTTGGCTTGAAATTTGAATCTATTAAAGGATGAAATTAATGCCATCCAGAAGTAGAACATATGGCATCCATATATATGGTACTGTATCTGCTTGATGATGTCACGCTACCTCTTAAGGTTTGGGAAATGCACTTCTTAAAGCATTTAGCTATGTTGTGGGCTCAACCTTTCAGACCTGACTGAGACAGAACAGGTTTAATTTGGTCTGAACATTTATTATCCCTGGTATTTGCAGGCCACATAAAAACTCATGGTTTTCATTAGCTTTGCATTTCACACACAGCCTAATTTCATTTATTCTTATTTTATGCCCCTGCCAGACCACCGCTCTTGATAAGGAGAGGCAGGTTTTCCGACGAAGACGCAACCAGGATGTGAGGGGACGTTGTAAGGCACAGCAAGCTCCACCTGAACTCAACTCTGAATCGGAAGACTATTCACCAAGTTCATCCGAGACTGTTCGCTCACCTAACTCACCCTTTTAATAAAACACTTTTACTCAAAATTCTTGGCTTTAACCCTTTGAGACCCTGAAAATCCTTCAGACCTGTGTGAAGTGATTACAACTATCTATCCAGCAGTAAACGCTGGGATGGTGGAACACAAAAGGGTGCTCACAGAATCTTTGTAAGAATAATTTCCTAATTGATTGAAATACTTGTTCTCTGTTTAGATTGCAACTTGCTGCTAATATGATCCTCAAAGGGTTAAGGCTATTTTGCTTTTTTATTTAAAGATAGAAGCAGTGAATGTTTTCATCAGTGAAGCTAGGAACTGCAGTATGTAATTTTAGCACATGTTAACCCTCTGAGTAAACGATCAACTTAAATCTTGACAACCCACATTAGGGCTTTATTCTGGCTTTTTTGCTTTTATACGCACATATCTTTTATAGTACCCTAAAGTTCCTTGCCTGTTTCTGGCCAAAACAATATCAAACGCACTATTTCTTAGGGGTTACAAATGTAGGCTTTAAAAATGAAAATAAAATTAAACAAACAGTATCTTCTACAGCAGCTCGTTCTGAACCTGCATCATACTTCCACAGGGAGCGACTGTTGTTGGAGGACATTATGCAGGCTAAATGGGAAATTCAGTTTAGGGCAGCCTCATAGTTTACAGAAGATGACATGATGATAGCCACAAAAGGTTGCTTCCATATCGTTTGCTGCTAATGACAACGTAGTCATGGGAAATGGCTTGAGGACATGTTCTGTCATGTAATGGTATGTAATGATCTAGTCGAGAAGTTCCTGGTTCCTTTGCCTCACATGCAGAAATGTACGGGCAACCTCTCAACATGACCTGGTTATTCCAGGAGGGTAATTTTTAAAGATTACCATTGATGAGAATTGCCCTTAAAATAAATAGAGTACTTCTAAATTGGGGAAAATACAAGTCATTTAATATATATGTAAAGCCTAAACTGAATTAGTGAAAGTTTTGTCTTAGAATGGAGAAACTAAAAATGATTGAGCAGTTCTATTTGTAATATTTAATAAAATGGGCATTTACACAGAGTATACATATTTCTGGTTTGTTAAAACCTCAACACAACATTATAGCATTTTATTTAACTGTTATTGTAAAGTTGGCTTCCACAGAAATATTACGTTTTACAGACTTTTGTGTCAGATATGATAATTTGAAAGAAAAATTATTATAAAATCACTCAGAATTCCACATGAATGAAAAAGGCAACTTCCAAAATCTTATTCTAAAGTAAAAAACAACATTATGAAATTTATACTTTCTCTTATTACTCACAAAAAATCAAATTTTTCCCCTCTAAAGTTAAAATGTTCTCGCGGTGTTTTTGAGAAGTCACATAAATGTGGTTTCCTCTCTCTTTCCCTCGCTCTTTTTCTCTTGTTCTTTCTTCCTTTTTCTTTCATATCATACAGCTGGAAATATCAATATGCTGCCCAAAAAGATATGCAGACTTTTCTAATCTCGCTGGGAAGTATAAATAAGTGTTGGAGGAACACGGCAAGATGCCCCCAGTGCTACTTCCATTCTGAGTTGTGTTTGCTCGTGGAAATGTCCCTATGAGTAGTTGTGGCAGTGAACGTGTACCTGCAACTTGTTGGAGCTAGTGTAATGCTCTTTTGCATTTCTAATTGGAAGCTGAACCGTATTTCAAGAAACATTGAAATTGTTTTGTTTCTCCATCCTTTGAAATACATCTTTCATTGTCTCAGTCATAAAAATTTATATATTAAAAGCTCTGAAGATTTTAAATACGGGAATTCCATCTTATGAGTCTTCACACAAGTGGTACAAGTATTTGATACAGAATGCAATTAAATTCACCCAATGTTAATAATCTAGAAGTGAGACATGTAGTCTGAACTACATCTCCAGATTTCCTTGGTCATGCAGAGAGATGAGCATTTCCAAGTTTGATTCATCTCACCTGTCATGGGCATACATTTCAGGCAGGATTCATGCTTTGATTCACCTATTGCTCTCAGTCCATTGACTGTAGAAGGAACTGCTGGTGGAAGCTTACATCAAATACCAAACTTCAGATTATGAGTTTAGTAGAATGATTCTCACCCCAAGTCATCGGGAGACTCTGATCTCTGAATGTACGCTGGAACCTGAGTAACAACATCTTAACACAAGTGAAGGAAATAGATGTCTTGTTGCAGAACTCCACAGGGGCAAGAGGTGAAGGGATGAAGGGGAAAGGGCTGTGGCAGATCCTTGACTGTGCCCATGCAACCCTAGAGTCATTGTGGAGAGAAGACCCTTGGTAGATAAAGCATAGCCACAGCCGTTGTGATGTTAATGGTTGCAGTTTGATAACATTTGGATAGGACAGGGATTATTTTTCCATAGGACCAAACCCTCAGCCAATGTAAACACCCCCCCTTGCCACTTACCTACATCAGTTTACAGTAGGTCAGGATCTGGCACGTTTTTCCATCATAGCCCTTCCCACATTATATTGCAGCCTTCCCTTTAGAACAGATACAACTCAACCATGTAAACGCAAGACATACATTTGGTAATAAAAAGGTGCCCATTAATACCACATGCTCCTTAACGATTGGGAAAATTTGGCAGTCATAAACCAAAGGCCAATGTTCATTCTTCTTAATTAGAGAGGGAAGTCAGGAGAAAAAATATGAAAATGTGCTTCATCTTATGTATGAGAAATATTATTCAGAAAGCCATTTGGGATTTTCCTATCACCTTTGCTTTGCTTTGGAATACAGAGTTATCATTAAAATAAGATGTTTGGCTCCTTCATCTTACACCATCTTGTACTACTTAAAATGTATGTCAAAATAATCCTAGATCCTGAAATCCCTACTCATCCCCAACGTCTTATATGTTTCTGATCTCTGGTTCATGTTTTATGAACATAACTATAAAAATATTTATTTTAGGTTATTTTTAGGTCTGTGAGAGATTGGGTTTCAAATTGCTGATAGCCTCTTTTGAGGCTTCGAGGAAAAGTATCTGAATATTTAAACTATTATAAAAGTGGTTTCCATGATGGTTTTAAATATATCCATATACATTTTTAAATATAACCATATATATGTATATATATGTATAGTTTCATGGAAATAATAATGGTTCAAGTTTGTTTGGCAGTGACTGCCCCTTTTGTTGTCTAATCTCCGAATTCCTGGGGGTAAGTGAAGACAGATTATGTGCCCCTAAAAATACTTGAAACACCAGTGAAAATAACAGACTATTTCTAATGTGATAATCTGGGAGACCACATAGCACACTGTGGTCATTTTACTGTAATACATACCAGTCCTCCTGACTTCTTTCTTCTTCTCCCTTTTGAATCATTGCATCGTATTGGTGCTAAATGTGACAACAATTTTTTTTTTTTAATGCTTATTACATATACAAGGCCAACTTCCTCCCACCAAGCCTATGTAGTTAGCTGAGATGGATGGCAGTCATGGTAGGCACTGTCTATCACCAAGGAGAGGGAGAGGAACACTTCCAAAGGTGATTCAGGTCATCTGATATTTGGTCTCTGGAGATGTCTGTTGATCTGATCTTGGTACTAACAGGAGAGTAGAACAGGGTCACTTCCAGATTAATTTCTCTCAATTAAATGTAAGTGGGGATATCGTAGACTCCAACCTAAGTGCAATATTCTAGTGAGTTTACATGCAGTAAGCAAAGTTTGATGTGAAATGTAGTACTGATAGGTGATAGAACAGGATTAGTTAAACAGTACTGAGCTGGGTGTTGTCTCATCTAGATGTATCTAAGAATTAAGTATCTAATCTAGGGCAATCATCTAAGCTTCCCTTACAGTTGCTAGAGACTGGATTCTCTAGTGGATAATTAAAATTCTAGGATGGATGAATCCCTCACTAGATGAGGTGCCTAGCACAAATATATTTAGAACATGATTTATTAAGTCATGACATATAAATTAATATTTCTGTAATTTAATAATTTTCATAGCATTAATGTACAAAAAATCCAGAATACTATGGTTCTACTCAGAGGGTTAACAGAAAAGCACTAGGCATGCTAATTACATTAGTGTATCCAAACTGCTTTGCTTTTTTAGCCAGTGTTTGCTGATTTTTTTCAGAAAATTCTTGGAAAAAATTCAAGTTTGAAATAATTTAAGTGTTGTTGTTTAAGGAATTTCTATAACCAAATTAATCTTATTTTTAGCTTAACTTATAACAGGAATAATATGTATCATTGATGCAGTGTAAGTCTGTAGTTATCAATTTTATTAATTCCACAAGTGATTCCAGAAATCTCTTTTTTTAAGTACTTACTATAGAGCTTACAATGGTGGCATAGGTGACTGAGACTGTCTTTCTTATTGGTAAACAAACAATATTGTAATTTCAAGAAAGTCCTAAGAATCAGCTTTTCAGTTTGGTAGTGTACTAGTTAGGGGAAAGCTATCTCATGACATGCATTGTGTAAATCATCTTTGTAGATGAAGATTGTTCATATTAATGAACACATTCTTTTCCTTGACATTGTAGCAGAAACTGTTTACTTGTTAATGAACAACCAATACATTAATTTGCTTCAGACTGTTAGAGGGGAAAGTGAGATTCCAGTCATTGACAATGTTATTGCTTTACAGTAGCCCTCATCTAATTTAAATGTGGTGCATACTACAATAAGCAAAGCCAAACCTGTGAATAAACTCCTGAAAAAGCCTGGTGGGTCTTTATTCAGTTGGGTGCTCGCATACAGTAGCATGTGACAGCAGGCAGGCTTTCAAGAATTGTTGAAATGAAAGCGATATATCCACAAATAAGAGCTAAATTGCAATCCTTTCCCTATGGGGCATATATGTTTAAAAAGAAAAAAAAAAAAGAAAAGAAAAATTGGCTCAGAGGTTTGCAGTGCTACTATATTACCACAGGGCAAGTACATTAAATCATTGTTATTTGCTAGCCTGGGGTATATGTTAGAAAATGGCATCTTTTTTATTTAGTTTAGATTGTGGGCAGGGAGAGCTTTCCTAATATTATTGCAGTGCCTGCTAGTGCTGCCATGGTTAAGGCTGTGTTAGTATTTCCATTATAAACTCTTAGTCTCAAAGGTTTTTAATTTGATCGTAAAAACTTGCTTCAGGCAGAAACTTGGCATACAATTTTTCAGCTCAGAGTGATTCTTTTCCTAAAATATGAGGGAAATCAGCTTGACCTCTTTGACATTTATTTTCTAAGTGTACACAAACATTCACACACAGAGACACAAAGGCGGTTTTTATGCAGCTCATTTCAGATGTGTTCCATTTTCAGGCATATCTCACAGGTCTTAACTACAAAGGTGACAGCTCAGAACTTTTGGGCATTTTGAAAAGCAGGGAGAAAACTCAGTGATCAAGAGTAAAAATGTTCCACATGTGGGAGAGTTTTATTTCAACATGACGAGCATTTAAAGTTTGCGCAGTAATGGGTATGTATATACGCCCTGCTGAGTGCTCGTGTAATTCCTAAACCCATTAGTTTAAGTCATTCTACGTAGCAAATGCTAAATGTGAATATGCTGAATCTCCCTGTAAGACTGGGAGAAGCAGCAGTTTCGTCTTGTATTTTACAGTAGCACCATGGACAAAGCTGACGTTACACCAGCCAAAAGAGTCCACAAAGAAAAGAATCAAAGGAACGTGTTTTCTCTTAAGGGGAAAAAAATTGTCTGAATAAGACAGGGTTGAAAGCTCACACTGAATAAGAGCGGTATTAAAAGCACTTTAAAAAGCATAAGTATGGAATCATTTGAAAACTATACAAGTGCAAGGGAGCCACACAGTGTAATGAATCCATGTGCGGAGCCAATCAACTACTAATCTGGAGCAAATTTACAGCTACAAACAGGCATAATTAATATACAAATCAAACACACCCAGCGGCAGATGGAATTGAAATCCTAGTTCTTTTAGTGAACATAATGCAGACCTCTTCCTCATATATTCACTAAATGAGACCGTGTGTAGCTGTTTGAAGTAGTGTTACATACAGGCTAGTGGGGAAATTAGGTGTTTAAAAAATGACTGTAAATTAATTTTTTTAATAGCAATTCTGCAGCATGCTTCTACCTTAATGGGTCCTTTTGGGAAAAGACAGCTTTCAAAAAGTAAAGTCTATGCATTTTATACTTGTCTGTTTATATACTTGCATAGCCCGTGCCAAATAGCTTCAGTAAGGACTGAGTTGCCATATTGAGGTTCCATATTACTTGCAGTTTTCTGCAGCAGGGGCCAGAGGAAGGAACAAAGCATCCATGAAATAAAGAGTTCATAGAATGAGCCACCTGTAATGGAAATGTCTTCCTAATCTTTCTTATTGATTGACTTGAGTCATGAACTATAGCACTCAGTCATTTCCAAAAGTGTTCACCCTACCTAAGTGGGTAGGGTAGGGACACTGGACAGAGTTGTGGCATTTTCTTGGCATCCACCTGCAGTGCTGCACATTTGCTCAAGCCATGAGTAAATAACAGGTTGGGAAAATCACTGTTTATGCTAAATGACAGAGCTAGAAAAAACATAGGTAGAAATTACCCGTGACAAATGTAGACTGGCATTTGTAAGATGGTTTCTGACCAACTGATCAAACAGATTCTTGAGAGTTTTTCCCAATAGGACTACTGGAGTCAAGAAACTCCAACTGATTTTCAGGTGGAACTTGATCTGTTGATGAGAAACTTTCTTCTTGAGGTATTTCTGATATGTCCTCATATGCATTTCCTGTTCTAGGAAGACTCAGAAATCCAGAAGATACCTTGTATTTCTATTTCTATTCTTAACAGATTTTAAAGCTAGAGATAAGTTATTCATACCCTTCTAATTTTAAGTGCCTGGAGAAAAAAAGAAGTGATGAAAAAGAAGCCTAGCTTACTTGTCTAGAGTTATTCTGAAGAGAGCTGATATTGCTATTGTAACTGTTACTGTTACTACTACTACTTCTACTACCACCACCACCATCACTGCTGTTCAGAGGTAATTACTTTTTTTACCTAGGTATCTCCATGAGGTGCCTAGAATGCTTCAACATCTGCTAATAAGACCAGAAGGGTCTAATATGAATAATAGCACCAATAAATTTATTTTCTTTTCAAACAGAATGTCCACAGCTATTGAAGCTGGGGTCCATGATATGGTGAGAGTTTGAGAAGTGGTAAGAGAGAAATTGGTAAATTGAGAGAGAGGATTATTCACAAGGTATAAGTGCAACGGATCGTACGTCCAAGGGAGTTCCTAGTGCTGTATCTTACAAAGGAGACCGACAGATTTTTTTCTCTTCAGCAAATCCAAGCACAAAGGAAAAGTCAAATGAGCTTTTAAGATATGAACTTCTGACAATTTGGCATTCATCATGGTTCCTAACTAGGTGTAGTCTTTGTGAAATTACTTCAGTGTAATAGGGAGTTGAAATTTAAGGTGGGTAACATCAGATCTTGACAACTTTTGCCATTGATAGTTAAGAGGTGGGAGGAATCAAATTGACTGACTGACGCTAAAAACAGAAGTAGTTCAGAAGAGGCATTTGCAGAGAGAGTTGATGTGAAAAAAAAGGAGGAGGAGGACTCTTGAGTAATTCCCAGAGGCCAATTTATCACTTGCCATTTGTGTTGATCTTTGGTGTCTTATCTGAGGGGAAAAAAATTACTCAAACTGGTCCAAGGTTAAAGACATATCCGCTATAACTTATTTTTTATTTTATTAAGGAATTAATAATAACCTTTTATATTCTGCCTGAAAGAAAATCGTTAAAAGATTAGTTGACTGTGAAATTAAATAGCACTTTTCTCATGCATGCTAAAAAGCTATCTAAGGAAGTGGAGGCCCTTAAACAAGTTTATAAATGATTTCAATTTAGAAAAATTTTCATTTCTTTTCCTAAGTAAGAAAATAAGGAATTGCCCTGTGGTTTGAATGGCATAGATGAATCTTTAATTTTCAAGGTACTAATTAAATAATTTCTAGATGATACATATTGCTGTAAAAATCAGGAGGGAAGCCAAACAGCATATTTAAAATCCTACCATTTATGCTAATAAATGTAAATTAACAGGAATGAGATCTGATATTATCACCTTAATTTACAAGCTAAGTTTTTAAGTTGTTGCTTAATTTTATCTAAAATATTTACTCTAAAATGGTAATAAAAGAGTAGAAAAGGACAAATCACTTTATAGGTCAGCTGTAGTCTCAACTTCTAACAAGCTCATGTTTCTTGAGCGGAGAAGCATTACAATATATTTCAATTCAGTCATCACAAGCAAGCCACTAAGGAATTACAATCAGCTGCATTCCTGAGAAGCTATGCACAGGCTTTAAAAATTAGTCATGCAGCCACATCCTAGTTTTCCCATATAAACTCTGCAACGAAGTGAGTCTTAATGAGCATGATTATTTAAAAAAAAAAAATTAAAAAAAAAAAAAAAAAAAAAAAGGAAAAAAGACACAACTATTCAAAAATTTCACACCTCGTGTTAATTTCCCAGCCCAGGAGGTGAGTTTGGAAAAGTGCATGGAAATCAAATATAGTTGTGGACTGACAGCTTTTGTATCTGATGCCCTTCAACACTATACATACCAACTCTCATGAGAAATGTGAATACTGTTTTACAGTGGGAGCCCACTAAATCCCACTAATGACTGGAAGATTCATTGTAAATGGATGGATTTGGGGAATTAGCAGGTGAATTAAGAAATACAATAAAAGACCAGAGGATAATGCATTGCATAGTGTACTTTTTCATTTGTTCTGACAATTGATTTAGTTTTAATTTCATACTTCATACATTATCAGCAAGTGTGCTGGATTGTAAAAGCTACAAATAAGGAGTCTGAGTAATATAAGATCCCACCAGGGCTCTCTGATTATTTTTGCTGAAAGGCAGAAAAAGTGCTATTTTATCTATGTTGATAAAAGCGTGTATTTTATCCTACTCTCATTTACAAGTTAATAGTTGCTATTTAACAGCTGTTTCATGGAATGATTCTTGATGCAGGAGATAGCTGCAAAACTAAAGACTAGTATTCAGCCTGTCTAGAAGATGAATTTTTATGTTCACAGAGATTATAAACTGACAACAGGGTTACAGACATGTAGTACTTTCCCTTTTTGGACTTTGTCTTCCCAAAGAGCATGTTCTCCATCTTACTGGCAGCACAAGCTTTTGGCATTCTGAAATGAAGGCTAGTGATTCGTGAGCACTATAAATTTTCATGAACTTTCACCGTCTTCAGACAAAACAGCCCCCTTCTTCTCTGCTCCCTTTCACACACCTCCAGCCCACTCATTTCTTTCTCCTTCCTACACTCCCCTTCTCTCATGCAGTGCAAATGTTGTACATCCATGTGGGAAAACAGATTAAGGAAACTGCTTCAGGGGAATAAAAAAGTTTTAACATGCATTAATCACCTGGTTCTGTTCGTTGCTCCGATACACCAGCATGCAAGCAAAAAGGCTATGAAAATGTGACTGCTGCAGTGGGAAGATGGAACTACTTTCAACAGCAGTGGTGGCTTAAAGTGTAAAGGAAAGTAAGGGGTAACATCTAAAAAGTGTGTGTTATGTCTGTTGGGATCAAGTACTACACTGTTATTTATATCTGGATCTTTCAAAGCATTTTTATTTTGAGTCAACTGAAAGAGTGGGATGATGTGAAAAAATATTGCAATAACAAAAGAAGAAAGACTTGGAGAAGATTGGGACACAATCATTTATATTTAAACACTGCACATGCTCTGTAAAACTGCGACTATGCGGAGAGGTGGCTTCATGTTTTGCCTTCAGATTGCCTCTATGTTTTAGATTTTTCCAATGCTTTGTAAAGGAAAATGATGGAAGACACACACAGACTCTATCTTGTGGTCACTTGCCCCGAGGTGATAAATGACATATAGCTTTATTATTTGTTGCCAGTTAACCTTCAAGACGGGAAAAGGCAATTGCTGGAAACCTTAAGCCTCGTGCTGCCCCAGTTGTAGCTTTTTGCTCTGCCCCAGAGCTGTGCTGGCTAGGCAGTGTTTTCCACTTGTGGTGTAAGTGGGAAACCAAACCCTAGTCCACTAGTACACCAGCAGGCAGGCTTTGCACTTCTGGTCTCTGCCAGAAAACACCAGAAGCTATGAGGCTTCTGTGCACTGTATGGTCATCAGCAGCTTCTGACAAGGTAAAAATTGATAGTGCCTTAAATATCATTTAGTACGGCTAAACGAAGGACAGTGAAATCCTCTTTTTGAAAGATGCTTGAATCAATGATAATCATGAAAGACACAATTCTGCAAAGGGACTGAAAAATGCATCTATTGGGATGCTGGTTTGTTGCCTCTGTGCTGGCTGTGAGCACATTCCAGGCATCAAGCAGCAAATGGAGACCCTGTAGGCAGCTTGCAAATCAGTAGTAAATGCTTATAATCAAGTCTTCCCTGGAAAGAAGATGAATTTGGGTTTTGGGGTTTGCTTTCATTTTTCTAAACAGGAAACTTGTTTGAAATTCAATCTTGCCTCCAATCAAGGACAACACGAAAAGTTTCTATAGGTATGTCAGTGATAAAAGGAAGACTAGGGCAAATGCGGGCCCTCTCTGGAAAGAAACACAAGACCTAGTTACCCAGGATATGGAGAAGGCTGAGGCACTCAATGACTTTTTTGCCTCAGTCTTCACCAGCAAGTGCTCTAGCCACAGAAGTTCACAAAAGGCAAAGGCAGGGACTGGGAAAATGAAAAACCACCGACTGTAGGAGAAGATTAGGTTCAAGAATATCTAAGGAACCTGAAGGTGCACAAGGCCATGGGACCTGATGAGATGCATCCACGGGTCCTGAGGGAACTGGCGGATCAACTTGCTAAGCCATTATTCGTTATTTTTGAGAAGTCGTGGCAGTCTGGTGAAGTTCCCACTGACTGCAAAAAGAGAAAACATAACCCCCATTTATAAAAAGGGAAAAAAGAAAGACTCGGGGAACTACAGGCTGGTCAGTCTCACTTCTATGCCTGGCAAGATGATGGAGCATATCCTGCAGGAAAATATGTTCAGGCACACGGAAAATAAGGTTGGTGACAGCCAACATGGCTTCACTAAGGGCAAATCATGCCTAACAAATGTGGTGGCCTTCTATTATGGGGTTACAGTGTTGGTGGACAAGGGAAGAGCAACTGACGTCATTTACCTGGACTTGTGCAAAGCATTTGACACTGTCCCTCATGACATTCTTGTCTCTAAATTGGAGAGAGTTGGATTTGATGGATGAACAACTCAGTGGATAAGGAGTTGGTTAGACAGTCACATTCAAAGGGTTGTCGTGAACAGCTCAATGTCCAAGTGGAGAACAGTGATGAGTGGCATTCTTCAGGGGTCAGTATTGGGATCGGCACTGTTTATCATCTTTGTTGGCGACATGGACAGTGGGATCAAGTGCACCCTCAGCAAGTTTGCTGAAGACACCAAGCTGTGTGGTGTGGTCAACATGCTGGAGGGAAGGGATGCCATCCAGAAGGACCTTGACAGGCTTGAGAGGTGGGCCCTTGTGAACCTCATGAAGTTCAACAAGGCCAAGTGCCAGGTCCTGCACATGGGTTGGGGCAATCCCAAGCACAACTGCAGGCTGGGTGGAGAACGGATTGAGAGCAGCCCTGAGGAGAAGGACTTGGGAATGCTGATTGATGAAAAGCTCAACATGAGCTGGTAGCGTGCACCAGCAGTTCAGAAAGCCAACCCTGTCCTGGGCTGCATCAAAAGAAGTGTGACCAGCAGGTCGAGGGAGGTGATTCTGCCCCTCTACTCTGCTCTTGTGAGACCCCACCTGGAGTACTGCATCCAGCTCTGGGGTCTCCAGTACAAGACATGGAGCTGTTGGAGTGAGTCCAGAGAAGGGGCCAGGAAGCTGATGAGAGGGCTGTAGCACCTCTCTTATGAAGACAGACTGAGAGAGTTGGGGTTGTTCAGCCTGGAGAAGAGAAGGCTCCAGGGAGACCTAATTGTGACCTTTCAATACTTAAAGGAGACCTAAAAGAAAGCTGGAGAGGGACTATTTATTAGGGAGTGTAGTGATAGGACATGGGGTAATGGGTTTAAAGTAAAAGTGAGTAGATTTAGGTTAGATATTAGGAAGAAATTCTTCCCTGTGAGGGTGGTGAGGCACTGGAACAGGTTGCCCAGAGAGGCTGTGGATGTCCCCTCCCTGGAAGTATTCAAGGCCAGGTTGGATGGGGCTTTGGGCAATCTGGTCTAGTGGAGGGTGTCCCTGCCCATGGCAGGGGGGGTGGAAGAAGATGATGTCTGAGGTCCCTTCCAACCCAAACCATTCTATGGTTCTGTGATTCTGATTTCTGTTATTTGTTTCTGTTACATTCAGGGAAATGGGACTCTGGAAACATTTGAAAAACAAACAAACAAACAAACAAACAAACAAACAAACAAAAACCAAACTAAAAAAAAGGGAAAGATTGACAGCATTACATCAAAAAACTATCCAAATCTTCTCATGATTCTCCTCTTTGGGCAACAGCTAGATAAGGAAGATAGAACTACATTATGTCCAGCTGCTCATTATGGGACACAGACATTTTGCACTCCAGGCAGAAAAACCTGAAAAGAAACCTTGATAATTCACTATTTCTTTCCTTTCATGTAACATGGAGCTTGGTATTGTTATTTTACGTGTAAGTGCCACACAGTCAAATGTATGGTACCCTAACGTTCCAGAATATCCCCCAAATTGTTATCTTTTTATACCAGCTCTTGGTAAGAGAAAAAAAAATACCCAGGTAACGAAGTTAAGGAATGACATTACAATTAGAAAGTTCAACTTTTAGCACTGAGAGAGTTGCCTGTTATCAGAGGCTGCTACATTTTTGATCAAAACCATGAATTTTCATGTATTTATTTGAGCGGATACCGAACTTTGAAATACAGCAAGTATAATTATGCAATGTAAAAAAAAAAAAAAAGATATCTCTGGTCCAAGGCTTCTCAAATCACCTGCATAGAGAGAAATCAATTTATTCTTTTCTGCTAGACCCTTGAAAAGATAAATCCACTGACCCTGAAAATAGATCTCTTTTTATTCTTGGCCACATCCATAATCCTCCTTTCTTAACAGCTGAAAAGAAAGTCATAATTAATATGCCACTAGAGAGTTTTCATTATTTCTTCAGAATTACCTCTTAATTTACTAGATTAGCCTGATTAAGTAATGAATTTGTCAGTTCCAGTTGTTCCTTAAGAATATGAAATATCTCATTTTTGACCAGGCGATGCTGAATTAAACTGCAACCAAGGAAGACATTTTTGGCCTAGATTTCTTCTGTTAAAAATTCTTTAAAACCATTTTCTTAATGCACACCTAATTACTGAAGGCTGCAAAGCCCCATGGGCCTTCTCTACCTGCAGACTGCAGCCGCAGAGCTGGAAGCAAAGCACAGTAGCCTGGCAAGATGTTCGCCTTGTGCTGAGAGCCACGACACAACGCGAGGGCATTGTAGATCACAATCCCGCCTCTATGTACAGCGATTGGATCTTTTACTGAAATTTTGGGTTGAAGTGCCACTAAACATGTGCAATCACTCTCCTGCCAAAGCAGTCCCTTCCATTGGCTGGAGGAAGAAAAAATCCTGATTTTTTTTTTTCCACAATATAGTTCCAATTTTCTGGGCATCAGTGAAGAACACAATCCTTCCTTCAACAGTGTGCAGCAGAAAAGTTTCATGTTCTTTCTGCGTTCAGTTTTAGAGAACTATGGACTTTTCCCTTTGGTGTTTTTGTTGTTGCTAAGAAAACACCTGTGAGTAATTAATTATAATATTTTCTTCTAATTGTGAGTCTGTAACAGATCAGAAAGTGTCATCCTTTTCTCTTTACATGTCAGGAGAAACTGGTCCTCATTCCTTGCAGTCTTTCCCATTTCACCCAAATGGATCAGTTAAGTACCTAAGTCACTAACTGCACGTATTAATGTGCTCAGTAGCCTAATTTGTGTAAAACATGCAGCGGTGGCCATTAAAATGTCAACCTTTACCCCTTATAGCAGCAATACTTGGAAGGGAGCCTAGTAGGTTCCTGCCTGCAACTTCAGGTTGATGGTGCCGTGATTGCTATAGGTAGAAATTTTCTGAGGCCATTGGAAAGGTTTAATGACTGGCTGGGTGCCTGTACGGGGACACAAACTGGCCAGAAACTGACTTTTTCTGCCCTAAGGCTGCTGGTAAAACCCTGAGAGAGACTGAGAACTCAGTCAGTCTAGAAGCTGGAGTGGGATGGAGACTAGTATACATATGTATATGTAAAAAATGATAGATGGAGAAAGCCAAACCACAAATAACCATGTGGAACTGAAATTCCTAGAGACCGGCAGTTCACAAATCACAAGAACATACCCAGTGAAGAGTGATGAGCTGAAAAGAAGCGCACAAAAACCTGACACACTGTGAACCAAGCAAAAGTTTCCAGACTGCAGGATTTCAGTGACTCATGGTCTAAAAGGTTTGGCGGTGCAGGAACCGGCAAGAGATGGCCAGCTACTCTGGCTGCAGAGCATTTCACACTGCACGAGGGTGCAAATGATGTAGTGATGGCAAGGTGCAATGCTATAACGGGAAGAGTGGGCAGCTGGCTCATGCGGACCGTGCCAGCATGGGGGCAGGAGCTGGCTGTCCAGCTCCTCACTTTGCAGGACTAGACTTCACATTTTCCACTTGATTCCCAGTCCTGTGGATTTTTCTTTTAGGCCAAATGAAGAGGTGACAGCTGCTTTTGTTTTAACCTCCTGTCTGCAGCTCTGATGTTGCGTCTGCGCTACAGGGTTATGCTCTGCTCAGGGGAGACTTCACCGCAGCTGGTGTGGAGGAAGCCCTGAAACACATCAAACAGATGAAGATTTTTAGAAGTAAAGCTCTAACGGCCTCCGGTGAGCCTGTGCAACTATCGGCGTCCAGAAACTTTTCAACTTGCCCAAATCACAGGAGCAGCACGTGGCCTCTCCCTGACCCCAGCATCAGCTTAGTGGCCAATTTTATGACCTTGCAGCAGAGCACAGAGGTACTAGGGCTCTTCAAAGAAACAAAGTGAAAATGAGCTGTCAGTTTGAACAGCCAAGGCCTATGTGATGGACAAGATCTGGTTTATCTGTTAATTTTTAACTTGCATGATATGTTCTTTAGAGAGGCGGTGGTCTGTGTGGTGGGGCAGCAGCCAGCTCCTCCGGGAGCAGTGCAGGCTGCTCCACTGAGTCCTGGAGCCTGCAGAAATGGGGAGACTGCTGAAAACAGCAGGGAAAAGACAAGGCCTGAGCTCAAGGGTGATGGAAAGAGCATCTGGAGGAACAAAATGGGCTGGGTGGAGTTTGCTGCAAAAAAGCCATGGAGTTGGCTGAAGTGGAGGCTGAGAGAAAGAATCTGTCTGCAAGAACTCAATGGGCAGGGGGAGATGTGTTAATAAATCCTTTTCATTTCTATTCTGTCCAGCGTAATCACTCTGAGCTTAAAATAAGTTGGCTGGCCAAGCTTGTGTTTGAATATAGCCTGTCTGGGTGCTTCCAGGTCTCCTTCTGGGGCCATTCCCTGAAAAGAGCAAGTTTTGGTGGGCCCAGCTTAATGCTGCGCCTGACTCAAGACAGTGACATTCGGGGACACCTTGGCCCTTTTTAAAAGTTTGCTCATTTTCAAGCCCTTGTGCCCTATTGTCTCTCTGCCATCTCAGTGACTGGGTGTCACTGGCCAGTTCAGGGAGAGGAGCAGGGGAGTGTTTCTTTGCTCTCTCATTTCTGAAATAAAAATGGAAATGAGACAAAGGAAAAGTTTCCAAGGTCTGTTCAGCCCAAGTGCTTTCAGCTACAGCCAGCCTCCAGGCTGGGCAAAGCCCCAGGGGCAGAAGGGCGATGCACACAGCCTACCGACCGAAGAGGATTAATTCAAGCACTTTTCCAATACTTTTTACAGTACCAAGAGAACTAATGAAGAAAAAGGAACAGAGACGGATAATACAGAGAAAAAGTGAAACAAAACCATGAGAATTTGGAGGCAAACTGACTACACGTTTCAATGTGGCCTGCTGTGCCACACTCGGTCACCCAGCTGGGGCACCAGGGCTGTGTGCTTACCTCTCCAGTTATTGGGGTTACACTGTGAATGAGGTAATGGAAAATTGGGCTAGTCAGAAAATTGAATGGGATAGCCAGAAATCAAGTGTCAAACTCTTACTTTACTGCCTACTTGAAGTTTAAATGTAGAAGAAAAATCGCCCATAGGGATTTCATTCAGTCTCACATGTGCTGCCTTTCATCTGTGTCTTAAATTACACTCAAATGAGGCTCCTGTGCCCACAGAGCTGTCAACATACCACCGCTTGCCTGCATCTGTGGAGAAAAATTCATTAGTTTGGGTGCCAGAATACCATTAGTTAAAATCTTACCTCTTTTCCTCTCTGCGTGTCCCACTGTCATCAGTCTGCTCCTCGCCCACTCCTCCTTTAACAACTTCTGAGTCTGTTGGCTTGTTTCGACCAATTTGGAGATAAGAGGCAAAAAAAAATAATTAAGGACGTACAAGTATTGTGAAAATCAGCAGCTCAGTAGCTGAGAAAGCCCAAATTAGCTGTCAGCCTTTGTGCCAGAGAGAGGTGGATGGGAACCGGCAGCGCTCCTGCCCAAAAGGAGCAGCTTGGTGCTCACATCTGGCTACCTTTCTGCAAGGGGTGCTGGGCTGGGGTGGCTGAAGGTATGGATGGAGAGCTAGCTTGATGTTGTTTTGAGCAGCGGGCAGTATGATGGACCTTCAGAAGGCAGGTCTTGCAGCTTCGGTGTCACCTTTTCCCACTTGCAGTTGGAGGACTTGATCTCACTGCCCTGCAATATAGCTGAATGGCAGGAAAGTCCTGAGAGGAAGCAACAGCTCCCTCATCTTCTTCCCCTCTTCATCCTACCTCTGCTTCATCCCTCATTTTAGAGGGATGCTTTTATTCTTCCTCTTTTTCTGCAAGAGAGAGAAGTACTCTTTGCTTTCCCTTCATTTTGTCTTGATGCACTGAAATTAGAGGTGAAAATGGCTGCTCCCAGGCTTCCTGTCCTAGGTCAAATTGTATCATTTTGATATTTCCAACATAAAATGTGTTGTTCTGAAATTTTGTGACCATGAGTGTAGCTGTCATCGAAACAGATCTCTTCAATATTTCAGTCCTGTGAATATTTTTTTGAAAAAAAAAAAAAAAAAAAACAAAAAACCAAANCAAAAACAAAAAACAAAAACCCCCTTATTTCATAATTCTAATTTTCTTCTCAGAAGAGGCATTGATTTTCCACCTAGCTTTTCTTAGAAGCTATTATTCAGTCCTTACAAAGTAAAGAAAAAGCTCATGGGGGTGGGACGGGTACTAAACAAAACATCCCCAGAATATTTTACACATCTTTAACATTATTCTTTAAAACAAAAATCCACACAAGATGACTATGCGAGTGCCTTGCAAGCCTATCTGAACAGTTCCTTGGCAAATGCTCATCAATCTGAGGAAGGAAACCAGGCAACACACTGTGAAATTCTGACCCTGCTGCTTGTCCCCATGCCATATGGCAGCAGAATCTGGCATTGTTCTTTGGCACTTCGACCAGAAAGCTCTTTTGCCCCAGCCCACCCCTGTTTACAGAAATAGTGCTTCAACCCTGACCATTAATGATGCGCATGTGTCAGATGACAACACTGCAACCTGCAGTAACCTTGTAAACCCAGAGCACAGCACAAACATTCCGAGGACAAACACATTGCAGCATTTAAGTAAAAAAGATTAAGTTTGATGGGGTCTAATTTACTGGAAATGAGTAAAAGGAATTCCGCTCTGGTTTTTATAGGAGAAATTTGGCTGGAAAGAATCACAGCTTTGTCTAGTCTGGGCCACTGGCTTTATCAGGGTGAATCCCCTCCGTATAGAAATGCTGTAAGTCTCTCAATGCTCTTTGGTTCCAGTGTTAAATTCTTTGATAATTATATCTTGAACTACTTCCCTTGGCAGCCTGATCTTTAACCCAATAACCTTTTGAGTTGGATTTTTTTCCTGTCATCCAGTTTAAATCTCTTCTTCCTTAAATTTAAGTTTATGTCTGTTTCTCTTGTCTCTGCTTTTCCTGCTGAGCCCTCAGGTTTATAGGCTGAGTCAGTCCTACTTGAGGTTTCTTCACATTCTTTGCTTTGTTTGTTCTGCTAACTTAAGCAGCATGTTTCTCTTTTGTTCATGTACAAGAACTTAAAATTTAAGAAACCCTTGTTATCCTCACCATTTATTTTCCCACTTCATCATCTATCTATCTAACCTGCCATATAATTCAATCCTTCTCCAGTGGCCTCAGTGGTTTTATATGGAAAAACTGTATATGGGGATGTGAATGATCCAGAGATCCAAAGGCAAGTTCTTGAATATTAACGACTGCTTTTTTATCTCCAGGATGATAGACTGCCAATACTCATGTCTGAAATCCTTCCTGACAGTAGGTTACCATCCACTTCAGCTTGGCATTAATCATACTACTTCAATGACTTTTAGTTTAAATGTTTGTTTGTTTGTTTGTTTGTTCATTTGTTTGTTTGTATAGTGGATCTTTTCCTCCTCTTCCCCTCCTTCCTTTGTTTTTGATTACCCTTTTGACCAGCTGGTGGATTAATTAGACAACAATTGTTCCCCTCACTTTCAGCAAATCCTCCTTTCTGGAAGCATGATCCAATAGGTACGTAACACAGATTTGAGAGCAATTGAGTCTGTTCAGAGCTGTGTAACTTGGCATCTCTTTTACCTTTGTGCCCCTTTTTTTCTGCCTTCTGTATGGTGTGAATTGGTCTACACGCCTAATGTGAAACAGTGGACAAAAGCTGTTTTGGTTCTTAATCCACTGTGAGTAAAGGATTGTTTTCCCTCATTAATGTTCTTTAACCTGTCTTGTGATCTCCCAGTGTGATGGGTCAGAGCACCCACTTCCATCTCATAATTAAATGACTGTATCAACAAAATACGGCTTTGTTACAAAGCAAAGAAAAATAACTAAAAGTAGTCAAAGCTTTCTGCTCAAAAGCTAACAAATAACTGATGAAACCAATTCTTCTTTCTTCTAAATCCATAAGCACCTACAAAGCTGAGAATATGGAGGTTAATTTCCCCATTCTCATCTTCCTTTCTCAGCTCTATGCACGGTATGTGCCTTATCTTTCTCTGTAGAGGTTCAGGACCAGTCACCCAAAACCCATTGCTGCCTCACTGTGATTGATTGCTGTCTTCTCTGGGCAAACATTAGTAATGAATTATATACAACCAGTGTGCTACAGGCATGCAGGTTTCTAAGTACAAAATGATGGACAACACAGGGTTCAATGAAAGATGCATTCCTCACCGAGTCACACCAGCAAGCTGCCAGAATAAGGGAGCAAGAGGTTCAGACCCCATTTAGCCATAGCCCTTTACTCACCAGTTAAGAAAATCAGGTGACTCCTAATGTAGTACTCTTTAAAAATTAGTGAATTATTAATATAACTACTAATACACTATAACTGATCCGATAAATTACTAGCAAAATACAATAGCAAACTGAGGTTGCTATAATATTGCTGTAGTTGGGAAGCAACCTTCTGCTCATGAGGGTGAACAGCCTGTCTCCTAATTCAAGCACAAAAAGAAGCATTTAGGGGTGAAAAATGAAGCCAGTCTTTACTCTTTAGGAGGTTTCAAAGGGCCCGTTGGCTATAAAAATTGATCTATTCATTGAAAAAGGAGGCATGGGCAAAGGCAGAAACTGCCTGTCATCTCATCAGGAGACAAACAGCAAATCTGCTGAATAATGGAATGAGGGAACTTTCTCATGTTACCTTAGTATAAGCAGATTAAGCATATTTTTGCTTTTATTTTTTCTGCCTACATCTTTTATAAACATTTGTGACTGTGTTGTCTGTTTTGAATATCATGAATAAATACATGTTTGTGGTTTTGCTTAGCCTGAGGTGAGGCAAGTGCAGCTGACTCGCACACGCGTTTCAGGTCACCCACCAGCAGCGGTGAGGTGTCCCTCTCCCTGGCCTCTGGCAGGGCCGGCCCTGGCTCTCAACAAACCATCCGTCTCTCCTGCACCTTGTCCACTGCATCCGAGGAATCCAACAGATCAGGCTCATCTGAACCACACGGGGAGCTAACACAGGGGTCAGGAAAGGCAGAAATACCTCCCAGCTCCCTGTCAGTGAGGCAGAGGCTCTCTGCTGTGCTGGAAGGTGTCAACAACACCCCTCTGGCCCAGGCATCACGATGACAGAGAGTGTTGCATTGGGAAACAAGAGAATCGTGTTTTTCTCCACTGTGATGGCAAATGTATTAAATGGCTCAAAGCATAGCCATGCCTGGGTGTGTAGGTCACCCACAGGAGGCAGGGCATGAGAAATAAATGCACAGTCCAGGTCTGCACCAAGCTGTGCTGCCTCGCTGTGGGGACATCAGATTTTGGTACAGGCTGAGGAAGCACTGACCAGTTGCAGTTGCTGCAAAATAAATGGATGCTCCGTGGATTTAATGAGGGGCCTCTAGATGTAAAGGCACGCCATGGTCCCTGGGGAGGGTCTGTGGCCCAGCAGGTCTGCCTGGTCTATGAGGCAGGTTCACGGACAAACGCAGATCGGCAGCAAAGGAGGCACAAGTGTATGTCTACATTGCAGCCCGTCACTCCAACCTGCATTTGTAGTTGATGTAGAGAAACAGGCACGGATAAGACACAATTCTTTTCATCCTAAGGTCACATGAAATATGTCAAATGAATCATTTAGCTGTATGACTTGCTCAGATGTAGAAAGGCAAGCATTACCTGGGAATAATACTTTCCAATTTCTCTGCTTTGGTCCATGATACTGTTTATCTTCCAAACTCCTCCATGATGTTCCTGTAAGGTATTTCCAGTGGCAAAATTCCTCCACTTTTCTTGATGTCAGGAGTTGTGGGCTTAGTGAACAATGAGATGGAGCTCATTCAAACCATCAATAGCTGAAAGCTTTATTTCTGGATTAAATTAATTTTGCATCCTCACATGTGGTATGTTGTATGTACAAATAACTAACATCGTTCAGTGACTGGTGCTTGCCACAGCCCGCCGTCCGTGGCAAGAACGAGAGAGAACACACACATCAATGTGATGCAAGTTCAATCCGTTTATTTACTCTCCTCTCGCAGTTTATATATCCCCTGCTACCAATCACACGCGCACACGTGTCCAAGCATGCTCTACTATTGGTTAAAGTTCGCGCGCTTCTGTCCAGCTCTTGATTGGTTCTTGATGTTGCTGGGTGCACATCCTGAGGGAGTGTTTTTCTTCTGTTGTTTTTCTCTTGCTCAGTGCCCGCTGACCCCGAGGGGGAGGGGCTTGCCATCCACCCAAGCTCCTGGTAGTCCTGTAAAATGGCCAAGGCCCCAACAGGTGCTGATTATTTAGATACCAACAGAGTTTCCTAAGCATTCAGTCAGCCAGTATTTTGAAAGCATGATGTGAGAAATTCATATGTCTCAACCAAAGGTCTCCAGAACAAATGACGTTTCCCAAAGATGTGGGTTCTCATTTGCTCAGCTACTTTCACCATGCTTCAACTCTCTGTTTCAACTTTGCTAGTGCATTTTAGGAGAACTAAAAAAAATCCCCAAACCTAAAAACCTAAACAAGAAGGTGCCTTAATTCTAGAATTTAATTTGAGAGCTCCAGTGAGGAAGGGAGCGTTGCAGGAGCAGCTAGGACCTGCTGGCTGCCTCAGCCTGGCAGGTGTGTTGGAATGCAAGGAGGCAGGGAGCTAACTGTGGGCACCTAAGTAGATCTGGTACCGTGAATAATAGTAAACTAGGTCCTTCTAGGAAAGTAATACAGAAAAAACTGCTGTAGGAACAGATACAGTGCAGAATGTAGAGGGGTGGTATGAAGGGGAATCTGGGAAGAAAACAGGTAGGACTATTCCTTTTCCTGATCTATGTGAAACAAGGCACACACAAACTCAGGGAGGACACAGGAAGCAGTAGAGCTAGTTTGGGATCAGGGGACAGTACAATGTCTAGAGGACAAGCAAGACAATGGGAAAGACAATACCATGTCTCTCCAACTCACATGTGTGACAGGCACAGCCAAGTTCTGGTCACAAAGGGCAAAGAAGACACAGCAACATGTCTTAATCCTGTCCTGAAACACTATCAGCCAGTACTTGTGACTAGGCACAAAAATCTTTGTGTGCAGACATCTGAAAGGAAACGTGTGCTGCGTAAGATAACACAGTAACCTCATGCTAGTGAAGTGCCAAAGAGCAGTTTTGTCTTTTTTAAAACATAATTGTTGTGTTGAAAAAGAATATATACTTCCTATAAAATATACAAATAATGCAGTAAATTCTGGCTTTCACAACACTGTTACTGAAATGGGGAGTTATTTCCTATATATTTAAGGCTATTTCAATTATTTTTAAAGCATTTTCCTGTGTAGTCTTCTATCACTCTTAAAAGGTCATAACAAAAGTTATATCCTGGTCCAAAAAATAAAAATAAAAGTAAATCATCTTCTACCAGTCCATTACATGGCACATTTTCTCCCATAAAAACAGGAAAATAAATCAATGAATAAGAACATTTGAAAGATGCTTAGTGCATTTATCTAAGGTAATCTATTGTTTGGACAGTATATTCACCAGCCACAATCACTAAAGAGAAAGGCAATTTCAGGTACAATCTTCACAGAGTCAAAAAGCCTACATATCCAGCTTCGACCTGTAACTCTCGGAACTCTGACCCTAATGCTAATAAGAGCTTGAGCCGGAGGCTAGAGTTCCTAAAACCATGAGTGGCCCAGATTAGAAATGTGTGTAGGAAGCTATGTTGAGGCAGTGCTGTGCTCCACGTGGCGTGTATCATCAGTATCATTGGACATGTAGGTTTTCTGGGTCTCTGAACCATAATCTTGAGGCTAACACTAACCATCCCTTAATGGAAGCTTGGGAGTTAGGAAGAGGTCCCCAGTACCATTGGTAACCCACAATAGATAGATATGTAAGAATCTGTGTTGGTTCAGGGCTCTATTCTACTTGGCATGCCTTTTCCAGCTCCACACTGCCTCGAAATATAGGATTTGTGGCTCTCTGAAACCTAATTCTAACCCTAATGACAGCTTGGGCTTCTGCCTGAAGGTCCCCAGCACCATGGGTATCCCACATTAGAAAGGAATGTAGAAAGATATGTTGGCACTCTGCCATGTTCCACTTTGCATGTCTTCTCCAGCCCCAGAGTGCTTGGACCTGTAGGTGTTGTTGCTTTCTAAAACCTAACCCTAAACCTAAACCTAACCCTAACTCTAATTGAAACTGTCCCATAATGGCACGTTGGAACTTAGGGTGAAGTGCCCAGTACAATAAATATGCCAGATTTGAACGGAGTGTTCAATGCTGTTCATGCTGTGCCGTGTTCCACTTGGCATACCTTTTCAGACCCTGAGTGTGGATGGAACTGCAGGTTATCAGGCACTCTGAACCCCGTCCCTAACCCTAAACCTGATGGCAGCTTAGGGTTAGGCTGAGCTGACAGCACAATGGGTATCCAAGATTTGAAAGGGGTGTAGGAAGCTATGTTGGTGCTGTGCAATGTTCTACTTGGCATGGAAATTCCAAACACAAGGTCCCTGGACCTGCAAGCTGTGTGGCTATATGAAATCTGAACCTACACCATAGCCCTAGCCCCAGTAGCACCTTGGGAGTCAGCCTGAGGACCCAAGCACCATGGGTATCCAAGATTAGATAGATGTGCTGGAAGCTGTGTTTGTGCTGTGCTGTGTTCCAATTCAAATCATTTTTAAGACCCCAGTATGCCTGGACATGTAGGATTTGTGATTCTCTGAACCCTAACCCTAACCATAATGGCAGCTTGAAAGATAGGCTAAGGTACTCAAAAACATGGAACTACCAGATGAGAAGCGCGTATAGGTAACTATGTTGGTACAGTGCCGTATTCATCCTGGCATGTTCTTTCAGACAGCAGAGTCCTGGAACTGTACGCTTTGTGGCTCTCTGAACATTAACCCTAACCTTAAAACTAAAGGCAGCTTGGGGTTCACCCTGAGGTCTCAATCACGATGGCTAACACAGAGTTGAAAGGAATGCAGGAAGCTATGTTGGTAGTGTACTATGTTCCTCTTCTCATGTCCTTTCAAGCCTCCAAGTCCCTGAACCTGTAGGCTTAGTAGCTCTCTGTAGCCTAACCCCAACTTTAAACATAAAGGAAACTTGGGGTTCTGGCTGAGATCTCCAGCAATATGGCTATCCAAGATTTGAACGGCAGGTAGGCAGCTATGTTTGTGCAGTGCCGTGTTCCCGTTGGCATGTCTTTCAAGACCCCAGTGTGCCTGAACCTGTAGGCTCTGTGATTCTCTAAACCCTAACCCTAACCCTCAAACTTCCAAAATGGCAGATCGGGACCTTGGCTGAGGACCCCAATACCATGGGTATCCAATATTAGATATCTCTGCAGGAAGTTATGTCAGTGCAGTCCCGTGTTGCCCTTGGCATTTCTTTCAAGACCCCAGTGTGCCTGAACCTGTAGGCTCTGTGATTCTCTGAACCCTAACCCTAAGCCTAAACTTACGCAATTGAAGCTCGGGAGTTCGGCTGAGAACCCCAGTACCATGGGTATCCCAGATTAAATAAGCGTGTAAGAGGCTATGTTGGTGCAGTGCCGTGTTCCCCTTGGCATGCCCTTTCAGACCCCAGTGTGCCTGAACCTGTAGGCTCTGTGATTCTCTGAACCCTAATCCTAACCCTAAACCTTCATAAAGGCACCTCGCGAGTTCGGCTGAGGACCCCAGCACCATGGGTATCCCAGATTAAATAAGCGTGTAAGAGGCTGTGTTGGTGCAGTGCCGTGTTCCC